>CM016615.1:75210873-75424533 GCA_005393395.2 Gossypium australe
CTCGTGTAACTCTCTGACTTGGGTCACACGACCAACACACACGTCCGTGTGCCCTAAAAATGGCCATACATGCCCATGGGCCAAACCGTGTCCTCGGTCGTGCCGATCCTGTAGGGTATACTTACTTATGCCACATGGCCAAGTTACATGCCTGTGTGTGAGGCCGTGTGGAGCATACTGACTTGGTTTCTAATTCAACACCAGGGGACACACGGCCATGTAACATAACCGTGTGTCACACACGGCTGAGACACACGCCTGTGTCTCTGCCCGTGTGGACGAAAATGACAAACATAAGCTATTTACCAAGCCATTTTGCCACCCCAAATTGGCACACACCTACATCAAACCAAATGCAGAATTCATAGCATTTATAAACAACCAAAACAACCACAAGCAAGGATAAAATATATACCATTTCAATACCAACATCTATCATGCTTATAATACCATATTCTTGCCTATTCAAATTATACCAATTCACATTTCCAAAGCATTCATATGTACCATTTCAACTAAGCATTTCTTAACCTAAAACCACAAACTCAACCCTTCTCAAATCATCAACCATTAGCTACCTTGAAGGTTGCATTCAACAATCCATTCTCAAGCAATCATGAACCACATCAGTAAGAGGCATTACTACATATAAATATATACACCATATAATTGCCAAAATAAGCCAACTTACATGGCTAGCACAAACCAAACACTAAATATTAACAAGCCAGCACAAATGGCCAAAATCATGCTACATATACCAAAATGACTTAAAGACCCTATACATGCCATATACTTAAAATACCAAAGTTCATAGATACCAAGTGATAGGTGGATAGTGTGAAGCGATCTCTGATGATCTCCGAATCCGAGCTAGGTTGATAACACTATAAAACACGGGAAAAATAAACAAAGTAAGCTATAAAGCTATAAAGCTTGGTAAGCTCGTATACAATAAACTTAATTCAATCTCAAGAATATAGATCAAAATTTTGAATATATCAACATTTAGCATATATTAGCTAACACACCTTTCATATACATAATAATGATATTAATCACATTCTTCACAAGTTTTTTCACACCAAAGCTTATACATGTCACGTACGTACCTGTACCATCTCATATCATTCTCATACTCAATCATATATTTCATTTACCCGTTGAACCATTCGGAATAGAAGTTGGATACTCAAGAGTCTCCCACACTAAGTACCTATACCATGGCCTGGAGCCAAATCAAGGTAGCTTATATCCGAAATACTGATATCATGGCTCGAAGCCAAATCAGCCGATATTCATGGCCCGAAGCCAAATTGGTATAACTCGCACCCGAAGTGCTAATATCATGGCCAGAAGCCAACTCAATGTATCCCCTAATGACATGTCACAAGTATCCTAAACTATTCCTAAGGTTCAACTAGGAGTTCGAATGTCGAATCGTCATCGAATCACTATCGATCATATCCATAGTCTCGTATTCACAACTATACAATATTAAAGCATATGAAATACATTTGTATTTAAACTTATAATATACGAACTTACCTGTAATGCCCCAAATTTGGGCCTAGTAGAATTGGGCCTATTGGGCTTTGGGTCTAATAAAATTTTTAAGTGAGCAAGAAAATGACAAATGACATGATAGCTTTAAAGGTTTAATGAATTTGGAGTGTCTAGGTGTGCTGGAGAAGCTCTCGGTTCAAGTTTTTTCGTGGAGGATTCTTAATTTAATTAATTAAGGAATCAAGGTTGTGAGTAGTGGGCTTTTAGATAAAAATAATGGAAAAATGGCACAAAGAAGCCTGTGGTGAAGTGGCTAAGTGGTGCCAGTAGGGTGTAGAGAGGTGGCGACATAGGCATGCAGGAAGGTCTGAGGTTCAAGTGCTAGCTTAGCTTTATTTTGGAGTTTAATTTTAGGCTTCTAGAAGGCTGGAAGTGACGTGTAGAGGGACTCTAAGGAGAAGTGATCAGCAGAGAGAATTTAGGAGAAGGATAAGGGAGATATCATGGAGAAAAATTAGGAGATGAGTAGTGGATGAAGTGGTGCCGAATTGGACTTTAGGGGTGGCTAAGTTCTGGCTATAGGCTATATAAATATGTGTGTGTTGATTCTGGGGTCCTAGGTAATGCCAAATTTTCCATTCTTTTTCTTTCCCTTGCCGAAACCTTATTTTTCCACAACCGAAAATATCTTGCCTTGTTGTCGAAATCTCCTATAGCCGAATCCATTTTTGACAAATTCTCTCACAGCCAAACTCTTTTATTGCCGAAGTATCATCATCTTCTCTTGCTAAAACCCCTATTAGTACCGAATCTTTGTTGTTTCCCTCCATCACAAATCGATTGTTATCTACTATCAGTCAAGGTTAAAAGCCGAATCTCGTTCAGTAGTTATCTAGGCTGCAGGATCAAAAGTGGATTCGGTAAGCATTCAGTTAACCCTTTAGTGTGTTTTGTTAAAAGCCGAAGAGCTATCTAACTTCTCATTGTCGTTAATCTTGTATTAACAAGGATAGGGTTCAAGGATCGCGAGCATGGTAAGAATCGCAAGCAAGTGGTAAGTGTACTCGTCTTGATTATGGTTTAAGTAAGAGGCTGAGTGTGGGTATGATTTATAGGGGTGACTTGTTTGGATTATGAGTCACTCGAATTTTGATAATGTATGCGTGGGTGCAAATTTAGGGGATACTCAGGAATAGTAGCTAAGGAAGGGCTACTAGAATCGGTGGCACACAGTAAGGATACGGTAAGGCTTCAGCTTTTGGTAAATGTTTTGACTAAGTATGGGTGATTGATTGAAGGTTGGTTGGTTGTAGGTTCAAGGCTAAGGATAGTATAGCACGTCGCAGTAACCAGGTGTGTACAGACACTACACACACATGATATCGGCAATGTCGAAAAGCCAAAAGTGGCTAAATAGGCCCGGTAGGCCCTGAGGCTAAGTTTGATAAAATTGATTGATTTGGTTATAGGAATTGAGTTAGTCATGCATGTTACATGATCTAGAATTGTTTTGGGCCTAATAGGCAATATGAATGAGATCTGGGCCTAATGGGCCATAATGATGTGATTTGGGCTTAATGGGTTATATTGTAACACCCTGGTTTAGGGGTTATGCGTTTGGAGCATAACCCGAGCATTTAGTAGGCTTAAGGTCCTGTTGGAGGAATTTTAGGGGTTTTGGAGAACCCTAGAAGGCAAGGGATGGCTTAGGAAAATTTTAATTTTTGGGGTTAAGAAATGGAGCTGGGCTTTGGAGGTTTTAAAAGAATTAATTAGGCGTTTTAGGCACATGAAAGGCATTGGCAGAGTGGTTATGCGCTGCTTGGGGGCTTTGGAAGGTGGCGCCTAAGGGGCTTGGGTTCGAGTCCAAGCAGCAGCAAGTTCTTGTTTTATTTTTGCGTCAAGGGGACTGGGCTAAGTAGGCCTTAAAATTAAATGGGTAGGTTTGATGGACATGGAAGTCCAGTGGCAGAGTGGCTCTTAGGCGCTACTTAGGCGCTGGAGGGAGAAGAGAGCACGGGTTCGAGGGGCTGGAGCTGCATTTGGGCGTTTTTGTTTTGCTTTTTGGTGATGGGCTGAAGAAGGTAGGTGTTAAGAATAATTATTGGGGGTTTTTAGCATAAAAATCAAGGTGGCCCAGGTGGCCTGGGCGCTACTTAGCAGCAGGGTTCCCCCAGGTCCTGTGTTCGAATCCTGGGGGCTGTAGGTGGATTGGTTTTATTTTTTTTCTGCTGCCGATTGGGGTATTGGACAGCACATGGGGAGGGGCTTCAAATGGGATAAGATTAGGATTAATTTTGTTTTAATTTCGGCTGAAGGAGATAAGCATTAGATTATTCTTTTGTATTTTTTTATTTTAGATAGTGGTAGGATAATTGTAGGATAATTATATTTATTTTATTTTTATTTATGAGGTGATAAAATAAGAGTTTAAGATAGGAAAGGAAATTGGTTTAGTAATTAAAAAAAAAAAAAAAAAGAGAAGTGGTGGCCGGCCAAGGGGTGGTCTTTTACTTTGATTTAAGTAGTGATATTGGATAAAGTTGCTATTTTATCTACTTAGTTATATTAAATATAGGATTATTATTATTTTATCTAAATAAGTGGGATAATGGTGGAGCAATTCAAATTGTTTTTGAATTGGACTAATTCAATTTGAATTAGTAGGAGGATGGCCGAATCTTGGATTCTTCATTCGGTTAGTGGCCGAATTTTATAAATAGGGGAAACACCCTTTTTGCATATTTTTTTTTAGTCTCTCCTTTTAATTGCTTGTGCCAAATTTTTCTTCTACTCCCTCTCCCTATTCTTTTATTTTATTTTCTTTTAGTTTTGCCGAAAGTTGTAGTCAACCAACTCATTGCCGAATTCCTTTCACTCTCTTCCTTTCTATACCTTTTTATTTCCTTCAACTTTGATTCTTTAACCTTTAGACTAGGCCGAAACTCCTATAATATTGAGCACCATTGTCGAAATCGTTGGCATCCTAGTGTGGTTGGCCGAATATCAGCAAGGGTGATCTCCTCGGTTCATCTCCATTTAGTTTTAAGGGTAAGTGTTCTCTTTAAGGTATATTTCGGGATTCTCTTCCATAAGATGCCGAATCAGGAATTTAGGCCTTGATTCCTTTGGTTGGCCGAATGATCTTTAGGGCCATGATGATGTGTTTTTCTGATGTAGCTAGCGCGAGGGAGCACTTAAGAACTGTTTGAATTCGGTTACTCATCAAGGTAAGAGACTTGTAATATTCGGCCTTAGGCCATAGTATGAGCGCTTTAGTGTTAACCTATATTGACTATGGTGTATAGGGCAAATTGACAGAAGCAAAGGAAGGCCTTCGGGATCTCAGTTTATTTCGGTAAGGAAATTAGTAAGTAACTTAGATTTGTTAATGGTAGATTGTGGCTTTGATTGATTAATCGTGTGATTCTGATTAAGTGTCGATGGATGCGAGTGCCAGTCAAGAGGGGAAAGGGAAGGTCCCTGTTCCAAAGTTTAAGAAAAGAGCCGTCTCGGCAGTTCGTGATTGGCCACCGGGGTGTGGACGTGCAACAGAAAACGATAGGCAGATAACGGTAGTCTCGCTAAGCGATAGCGTCGAAATCGAGGGTTTAGAGCTTCAGGTTATAAGGTGTGTAACTAACCCACTGTTTCCGGGTTTTATGTGTTAAATGTTTTACTAACAAGTGCATTAATAAGTGTGCCATGTATACCCTAAAGGGTATAGCGATGATCAGGTTAGTATCGGACCTGTTGCAATGTGATTATTTGTTTGTATATGAGTATGTTTATGAATATTAATAAGCATGTGCATGCATTATCATGATTATATTTTATGTGGCATGTGCATGGGTGGGTTATGAAAAGAAGGTACGGGTGTACTTCGAGTACGTGGTTGATGTCAGCTTTGTGCTACATCGTGGATTGGCGCTGACTGAGGTCTCGTTGTGGATCTTTGCGATTTAGTTCGCGTGGTTACCTTGATTGATATCGGCTTTATGCCATATCGTGGCTTGATGGGTTGCTATGTGCTCCATCGTGGATGGCATTGGTTGCCTTTTTGGAGGGAAAAGGAGAGGGTGACTCAATAGTCCCCTGGTGTGTGGTAGGCTGGATAAGGGGGTGTGTAGCGGATGGACCCTAGGTTTGGGTTGGGTATCATGTTGCATTGTTTTTTTATAAAATGATATGGAATGGGCCAAGCCCAATACGGCATGTGGATAGGTATGTTTTGGGAACATACGTGGAAATGGGCCAAGCCCAGTTGATATGTGGTTTATTGAGAAATGGGCCTAGCCCAGTATTTGAGTATGATTTGAATGTGGGCCAAGCCCAGATTGTGGTAGTTGTTAAAATGAATATATTACTTGTTGCATTTGATAATTAGGATATTATGTGGCTAGCATGTGGGTGGATTTCAGTGGTTAACTTACACACTGAGTCATTATGACTCACCCAATTATTTTCAAACATCGCAGGTGACAGGTTGATCGGACCGGGTTGGAGAGGATGCAAGGTGGCCCATGCAGAAGGAGATTGATTTAATTATTTTTAAGCAATTTTTAATACTAAGTGTTTTGGATTAATTATTTTTGTAATAAGGGCCTTATTATTATTATTTTTGTTATCACTATTTTTGATATTACTTGATATTATGGTTTACTTAAAAGAAATTATTATGTGAAGATAATTTTAATTTTAGCAACCTATTTAATCAAAATATTTATATATTTTATACTAAAGTTTTAATATGGATTATTTTTAATAACAAAGCTTTATTTATAATTTTAAAAGAAAGGACATGGTTTCCAAAAGTTAACAAATTTTTACGTTTTAAACTAAAGTCAAAGATTTTCCACCGTCTTTCCGCAGTGACAGAACCGGATCCGGTCTAGACTCGTGGGCCGGGTTTGGGGATGTTACAGATTGGTATCAGAGCCCGGTTCAAAACTCGGCTTTGAGGGTTTTGGGCCCAAAAACGTTTTCAAAATGGGCTTTTCAAAAATATGGGTTTTTATGAAGTATTTGCAGGAATTCTGGCATGGCACCTGTACCTCCGGCCCGCAGTCCACCAGGTAAGTACTTTAGACTTATGAAGGGATTTGATATTATGAACTGTTATGGGCTTAGTTGGGCTCGTAGATTAGTGAGCTAGGATCTATTGAACCCTAGGACTAGTCTACTCAAACATGTGCATAAGACTTAAGGATTCTAAACAAACCTGTGAAGTAAGTCGCCGTGTTAAGGTGTGGCAACCTGTGTGCGCATGTCTAGGAGTGGTATTCAGTGGGAGCTTGGTATTTAAGCAGTCCGCGTGACTCACCTCCTCTCCACTTGAATCCTACCTGGTGCGTAGCTACGGTTCACCTTAACCAAGAGGACTTGTTCACAGGCTAAACCAATTATTAAAACCCAAAAGGGATTGGCCTTGCTGTTTAAAACCCTTAATTTCTTTAAAAATTTTCGAACTTACCCTTTTATTTGTAAAACCCTAAATCTGATTGCGAAAAAAAAATAATAATTTTCTCGATTTACCAAAATTACCAAAATGCCCTAGTGGCAAAACTACAAAAATACCCCTGTATTGTAAAAGTACCGCACTACCCTCAACTTTTTGATAAAATGATTTTACTTTGAAAAATACCAAATCTTTAGTTTTCACAATATCAAGATACTCCGATTTGAAGAAATTTACGAAAATACCCCTATGTTGAAAATTACTAAAATGCCCCTGACTTTTAAAATTTTCGCTTTAACCCCAAGTTTAATAAAATTTTCTTACTTTGCAAAAGTATCCAATCTTCTGTATTTCAAAATAATACCCTGACTTTGGAAATTTTCAAAATTTCTATGACGGATAAATTACCAAAATATCCCTGGTTTCCAAAATCTTGTCATACCTTTAATTTGAGAATTTTTCGAAAATACCCCTAAAGTTTTGGAATATCAAAATATCTTGACTTATCAAGGTTTTCAAAATTTTTCTGATAAGTTACGAAAATACCCTGTAGGAAAATGACGGAAATACCCCTGAGGTAGAAACGGGCAGAAATGTCCGAATAGTGAATGTGTGTGGTAGATACCACTGAATGTGCCTCTACTGAGGAAGGAATGTGTTCTTGTTGATGAACGGATGTGTGTATGAATGTGATTCTTGAATTAGAGTAGTAAAACTCGAACTGAAACTTTGTGTGATCGAAAGAACTACTTCTAAATATCTTTCTTTTCATAAAATTTGCTCGTGGTTAAACAGTGGAACAAAAATTCTAATGCATAAAATTTCTTAAATCAGATTAAATCGCGACGATAGAGATGAGTTCTAGGGGACGCAGTAGAGGTAGAATGGCAGCATCGGAACCGATAGGGTCTGGCCATGGGTCAGAAAGTGAAGTGCCGCCAGTAGTGGACGTAGAGGGGCAAGATCAAACAGGAGAATATGACGCAGTAACGCGAGCCATGTTGCAAGTGCTAGAACGAGTAGCCGGGGTTAGTAAGGGAAATGGAACTCGGAAGTCGGTGTCCGAAAGGCTTAGATCGAACGGAGCCGAGATCTTTAGAGGAGTGTCAGGAGTAGCTCCGAATGTAGCAGAGTATTGGCTAGAAGCAGTCGAAAGAATCATGGACGACTTGGACTGCACCAATGAAGAGAAGCTGAAGGGCGCTGTTTCGTTGCTTCGCGACGAAGCTTATCGTTGGTGGCTCACTGTTAAGCAAAGTGTACCGGCAGATCGATTGGATTGGGATTACTTTAAGGCAAAGTTCGAAGGAAAGTATGTTGGAGCTAGCTACTTGGATTCGCAAAGGAAAGCGTTTCTAAATCTAGTACAAGGAAGTAAGTCGATAGCTGAGTACGAAGCGGAATTTGTGCGGTTAAGCCAGTATGCTAAGGGAATTGTGGCAACTGATTATGAGAGGTGCGTCCGGTTTGAGGACGGATTGCGAGATGAACTTCGAATGCTGATTGCACCGCAGAGGGAGAGAGACTTCGCGGTGCTAGTGGAGAAAGCTCGGATTGCTGAAGAGGTTAAGAAGACTATAAGAGAAAAGCGAGAAAAGAATAGGAACGAGAATAAGAGAAGGGTTGAGCCGTCAGCATCGTTTGGAGATGCTCAGAAAAGACCAAGGATTGAGAATCCTGTGCGTGCACTTGTCCCAGTGGATCGGAATCGTTCCTGTGCTCGTTGTGGGAGACCTCACATAGGAGAGTGTTGGGGGAATAGTAAAGAATGTTTTCGGTGTGGATCTAAGGCACATCTGGTTAAGAATTGTCCTCGAGCAACGAAGGGTCGTGGTTCTAGTCAAAGTCAACCAAGGATGTGATACCGGGTAAGCTCCTTTGTTTTGGAATACTCTTTAATTGTTCTCCTTGTTTGTAAGTTAATTCTTTCCTGTATGATTTGGATCTCGAGTGAGAACTTAGAGACTACGTTTGGGAAGTATGCTGAATTGGAATCAGAGTGCGTAGCGGAGGCGTAGAGTAGGGAGTTAGGATTGCATGGTAGTAAGTAATTTCGAGGACGAAATTATTTTAAGGAGGGTAGAATTGTAACACCCTGGTTTAGGGGTTATGCGTTTGGAGCATAACCCGAGCATTTAGTAGGCTTAAGGTCCTGTTGGAGGAATTTTAGGGGTTTTGGAGAACCCTAGAAGGCAAGGGATGGCTTAGGAAAATTTTAATTTTTGGGGTTAAGAAATGGAGCTGGGCTTTGGAGGTTTTAAAAGAATTAATTAGGCGTTTTAGGCACATGAAAGGCATTGGCAGAGTGGTTATGCGCTGCTTGGGGGCTTTGGAAGGTGGCGCCTAAGGGGCTTGGGTTCGAGTCCAAGCAGCAGCAAGTTCTTGTTTTATTTTTGCGTCAAGGGGACTGGGCTAAGTAGGCCTTAAAATTAAATGGGTAGGTTTGATGGACATGGAAGTCCAGTGGCAGAGTGGCTCTTAGGCGCTACTTAGGCGCTGGAGGGAGAAGAGAGCACGGGTTCGAGGGGCTGGAGCTGCATTTGGGCGTTTTTGTTTTGCTTTTTGGTGATGGGCTGAAGAAGGTAGGTGTTAAGAATAATTATTGGGGGTTTTTAGCATAAAAATCAAGGTGGCCCAGGTGGCCTGGGCGCTACTTAGCAGCAGGGTTCCCCCAGGTCCTGTGTTCGAATCCTGGGGGCTGTAGGTGGATTGGTTTTATTTTTTTTTGCTGCCGATTGGGGTATTGGACAGCACATGGGGAGGGGCTTCAAATGGGATAAGATTAGGATTAATTTTGTTTTAATTTCGGCTGAAGGAGATAAGCATTAGATTATTCTTTTGTATTTTTTATTTTAGATAGTGGTAGGATAATTGTAGGATAATTATATTTATTTTATTTTTATTTATGAGGTGATAAAATAAGAGTTTAAGATAGGAAAGGAAATTGGTTTAGTAATTATAAAAAAAAAAAAAGAGAAGTGGTGGCCGGCCAAGGGGTGGTCTTTTACTTTGATTTAAGTAGTGATATTGGATAAAGTTGCTATTTTATCTACTTAGTTATATTAAATATAGGATTATTATTATTTTATCTAAATAAGTGGGATAATGGTGGAGCAATTCAAATTGTTTTTGAATTGGACTAATTCAATTTGAATTAGTAGGAGGATGGCCGAATCTTGGATTCTTCATTCGGTTAGTGGCCGAATTTTATAAATAGGGGAAACACCCTTTTTGCATATTTTTTTTAGTCTCTCCTTTTAATTGCTTGTGCCAAATTTTTCTTCTACTCCCTCTCCCTATTCTTTTATTTTATTTTCTTTTAGTTTTGCCGAAAGTTGTAGTCAACCAACTCATTGCCGAATTCCTTTCACTCTCTTCCTTTCTATACCTTTTTATTTCCTTCAACTTTGATTCTTTAACCTTTAGACTAGGCCGAAACTCCTATAATATTGAGCACCATTGTCGAAATCGTTGGCATCCTAGTGTGGTTGGCCGAATTTCAGCAAGGGTGATCTCCTCGGTTCATCTCCATTTAGTTTTAAGGGTAAGTGTTCTCTTTAAGGTATATTTCGGGATTCTCTTCCATAAGATGCCGAATCAGGAATTTAGGCCTTGATTCCTTTGGTTGGCCGAATGATCTTTAGGGCCATGATGATGTGTTTTTCTGATGTAGCTAGCGCGAGGGAGCACTTAGGAACTGTTTGAATTCGGTTACTCATCAAGGTAAGAGACTTGTAATATTCGGCCTTAGGCCATAGTATGAGCGCTTTAGTGTTAACCTATATTGACTATGGTGTATAGGGCAAATTGACAGAAGCAAAGGAAGGCCTTCGGGATCTCAGTTTATTTCGGTAAGGAAATTAGTAAGTAACTTAGATTTGTTAATGGTAGATTGTGGCTTTGATTGATTAATCGTGTGATTCTGATTAAGTGTCGATGGATGCGAGTGCCAGTCAAGAGGGGAAAGGGAAGGTCCCTGTTCCAAAGTTTAAGAAAAGAGCCGTCTCGGCAGTTCGTGATTGGCCACCGGGGTGTGGACGTGCAACAGAAAACGATAGGCAGATAACGGTAGTCTCGCTAAGCGATAGCGTCGAAATCGAGGGTTTAGAGCTTCAGGTTATAAGGTGTGTAACTAACCCACTGTTTCCGGGTTTTATGTGTTAAATGTTTTACTAACAAGTGCAGTAATAAGTGTGCCATGTATACCCTAAAGGGTATAGCGATGATCAGGTTAGTATCGGACCTGTTGCAATGTGATTATTTGTTTGTATATGAGTATGTTTATGAATATTAATAAGCATGTGCATGCATTATCATGATTATATTTTATGTGGCATGTGCATGGGTGGGTTATGAAAAGAAGGTACGGGTGTACTTCGAGTACGTGGTTGATGTCAGCTTTGTGCTACATCGTGGATTGGCGCTGACTGAGGTCGCGTTGTGGATCTTTGCGATTTAGTTCGCGTGGTTACCTTGATTGATATCGGCTTTATGCCATATCGTGGCTTGATGGGTTGCTATGTGCTCCATCGTGGATGGCATTGGTTGCCTTTTTGGAGGGAAAAGGAGAGGGTGACTCGATAGTCCCCTGGTGTGTGGTAGGCTGGATAAGGGGGTGTGTAGCGGATGGACCCTAGGTTTGGGTTGGGTATCATGTTGCATTGTTTTTTTATAAAATGATATGGAATGGGCCAAGCCCAATACGGCATGTGGATAGGTATGTTTTGGGAACATACGTGGAAATGGGCCAAGCCCAGTTGATATGTGGTTTATTGAGAAATGGGCCTAGCCCAGTATTTGAGTATGATTTGAATGTGGGCCAAGCCCAGATTGTGGTAGTTGTTAAAATGAATATATTACTTGTTGCATTTGATAATTAGGATATTATGTGGCTAGCATGTGGGTGGATTTCAGTGGTTAACTTACACACTGAGTCATTATGACTCACCCAATTATTTTCAAACATCGCAGGTGACAGGTTGATCGGACCGGGTTGGAGAGGATGCAAGGTGGCCCATGCAGAAGGAGATTGATTTAATTATTTTTAAGCAATTTTTAATACTAAGTGTTTTGGATTAATTATTTTTGTAATAAGGGCCTTATTATTATTATTTTTGTTATCACTATTTTTGATATTACTTGATATTATGGTTTACTTAAAAGAAATTATTATGTGAAGATAATTTTAATTTTAGCAACCTATTTAATCAAAGTATTTATATATTTTATACTAAAGTTTTAATATGGATTATTTTTAATAACAAAGCTTTATTTATAATTTTAAAAGAAAGGACATGGTTTCCAAAAGTTAACAAATTTTTACGTTTTAAACTAAAGTCAAAGATTTTCCACCGTCTTTCCGCAGTGACAGAACCGGATCCGGTCTAGACTCGTGGGCCGGGTTTGGGGATGTTACATATATGAACGTGAAATGGGCTTAATAGGCTTTATGGGGACGTAGACAAGTATGCTAGGGTTTAATGGACTTTAGGCCTAGTTCTGAACAACTCTTAAACCGCATAAGACTTAATCTAATAATTAAACATGTCCGTGGACAAGTCGCTGGGTTAGAGTGTGGCAACGGACATATGCATGTCTAGGATTGGATCTAGGGAGAGCTTGGTACTTAAGCGGTTGTAGTGGCCCACCTCCTCTTCTCTGGAATCCTACCTGGTGCATAGTGTCTGTTCACTATAGCCGCAAGGACTTGTTAATGGGCCAAAGTTCATAAGTAAAACCCTAGAGAGACCAAATACCCTTGATTTTAAAATTACCAAAATATCCTTAGATATGCAAAATTACTAAAATATCTCTAATTTGTAAAATTACTAGAATACCCTTGATTTGCGGAATCACCAAAATATCCCTGATTTACAAAATTTCCAAAATACCCCTATTTTGTAAAATTACCTAAATACCCCAGTAGAGTAGATTTACGGAAATACCCTTGGGTAGTGAAATGACTAAAATACCCTTAAGTGCGCCGAATGTGTGAAAATGTGTATGTTGCATTCATGAAATATATGTTGCACTTGGGTGGGTTTTGATGATACAGAGGAAGATTTGAGGATCGCATAGTCGCTTGAAGACCGTGGATCCACCGGTGGCTTTAAGCCCATTATAGCAGCTTTGCTGCAACATTTGAGTATTGCCGCTGCTGGTGCTACCTTTGGAGTGTAGGGATGGGTGGGTTGATATTTATATCCCCATAGGAGTGTAGGGTTGGAATGGAAATGGAGTGCAGGGTTGGATTTGGGATGGGTGCATTGCATTCATGTGATACTGATGTGATATGAGGTCATTGTGGGTTAAGGCCCAAGACCACTGTTTTTGATAGGGCTTAGGCCCAATGTGATAATTGTATGTTGATTGGATTACCAAGGGTCGTGCACACTGAGTTTCGAAACTCACACCCTTTTTATTAAATGTTTCAGGTGACCCTCAGTAGATGGCTCGACGTGGGAGAGGACTCAGAGATGACCACACTACAAGATACTTAGAAGTTTTTATTTATTTGTCTTAAAAGACATGATTTTAATTACTTTATTTCCGTTAGATGTAATAAGGCCTTGTACTCCGATTTGACTTTGGATTTTGAGTTTTGTTGTTTCAATTGTTTGCTTAATTATTAAACCTGAGTAAACTTCTTATGTTTAAACATGGTTTTCGGAATACTTAAAATAATTAAATGGGCTTTTATCATTACTTAACAAGACTCAAGGATTTTGGGCTTTTAGGTCTTAAATTTTAACTTAGCAAAAATCGTTTTGAATTATTCCTTTGATGTGACATTCCCAAATTTGGCCATAACGCCTGGGCCAGGTCTGGGGGTGTTACATTACCTCGGGTTCAAAAACGATGAAATAGATCGATTAATCCGAAACTTTAATTTTCCGTGGATCTAATTCCAAATTCCGCTTTTCTTTATCTATATGATATCAAATCCAGCTAATTTAATTATCCCTCAATTCAATTTAGTCCAAAACACACTTTAAAACACATTTACACTTTTGCCCCTAATATTTCAAATTTTTCACAATTTAGTCCTCATTTCATAAAATCAAAAATTAATGAAATTCAATATTAACCCATGCTAGTAGAATTACTATTATACCCCTACCAACCCTTTTTTTAATTTATTTCACATTTTAACCACAAAGTTTCAACATTTCTCAATTTAATCCTTATTTTGCTCTTTTCTAAAAAATCACTTAACAAAACTTGTATATCTATCAACAAAACTTGTATTTCTTCAAAATACATGCTTATTCATCAATGGAAATATTCAAAATCTTTGACAGTTCTACAAATTAGTCCCTGAGCTAGCTAGACCTAGCTGCAACGATCTCAAAAACATGGAAATCATTAAAAATTGAACAAAAATGGACTTACATGCTCAAGAAGACAAGGCCAAATGTATTAGCTATTTCCATGGCTTTTCTTCTTCTAATTTTTGGCTATATGATGAAGATGACACCAAAATATAATTTTTGTTTTATTTATTATAACATTATTAATTAATTACAAATTTAACCTTAATTATAAAACATTGTAATCACTTAATGCATGCCCATAATAGTCCACTCATAATTAAAATGGTCTAATTACCACTTAAGGACCTTAACTTGAAGGTTCTATAGCTATTAGACACCTTTAGCTAATAGAACACAACTTTTACACTTTAAGCGATTTAGTCCTTTTTATCAAATTCACTAATCAAACGATAAAATTTCTTAACGAAATTTTCACACCAACATAATATCATACTGTAGACATTAAAATAATTATTTTGACTTCAGATTTGTGGTCTCAAAATCACTGTTCTGGTTTTATTCAAAACGGGTTGTTACATACATATGAAATTAAAAATAATCTCTTGTACATATCTCTATTCCAATTCAAACAATTAATTCAATCTCATAAGTACATAAAAGATTACGTGAGGTAACAATGTATTCCTATCTTGAATTAGTTTAATCACAATAATCTTACAAGTTATGCAAGGCTAATATATAGTTAGATACCGTTGCTAATTTAACCCTTAGCTACTTTAGATGATTAAACATGCACTAATTAAGTATTGTGTCAATTAATTACAATTTCAATCCGTTTAAATAGTTAATTCATTAGTTACGTTACAATTATAATGTAAGAATAACTTAGTCATGGTTTTACTTAATCAAACATCTTACCAAGGCCTATAACAACACAAACAGAATTTTAATAAATTAAGTGGACAAAATGCAATCAACCTAACACGAATTAAATTTAAGCCATATTAATTAAATTAAAAATATCAACATTACAATTATTGATAGACATGTACATAACAACAACAATAAAATTAAAAGGATAAGGAACAAGAATCAAATCTGGTGTTTCTCCGAGGCTTGACTAAGTTGCTCCGCTCCTCCTTCTCCGATTGTTCTTGTTGAATCGAGACTTCCACGAACACTTGAATGTTCCTCCAAATGGTGGTTGAAGGAATCTTTTTCAAGAGGTGAAATAGACAAGGGAATGGGGAAGAAAATGAAGAACAATAGAAGGGGATTGAAGAGAGAAAGTGAGAGAGAAGTGAAAGGATGAGAGGGTTTGAGGTGTGAATCAGATGAGCAGCCAAGGGGGGTTTTATAGGATGATTAGGCTCTAAAAATAGAAAAAATCAGTAGCCATAGAGTCCCCGCATGGCTGACCACATGTGGCAAGTTTGAAGGTTTCAAACTTGTTATTTTAAGGTAGGGGCAAATCTAGAAAGGTATGAATAGTGGAGGAGTTTGAATGCAAATTCAAGGATTATTCAAAGGCTATTTTTCAAGCCAAATAATCAGCCAAAAAATCTGATTGAATCAGCATGTGGGACAGTTTTGGGTTGCCCAATGCTTGGTCTGATCGACTTTATCAGTCCAGCTCAACTAGGCCTCTTTTAATAATTAATTAATAATAATTTATTTAACCCAAAATAATTTGGATTAAAATTAAAATTAATTATATTATGAATAAATATTCATAATTTGGACCGTCTTCAGCTGAAAAATTAATTCGCCTCGATGATTCAAAAATTGCTTCTCGGTTTTGGGCTTCTAGCAGTGTCTGCCGAGCCAATTTTCGCCCTTTGCGCAAATCTGTAAAAATGATCAAACCTAATCAAAAGTTATTATAAAATTAATTAAAATTCAACATGTTAATAATGTAAGTACAATTTAATCATTTTATAATTATTATATATTTTCGACAAGAATTATTACGAATTTGCATGAATTTGAGTTTAAAAGGGCATAAAAAAGTGTGTATATTTTTGTGTTTCCACACCCCCAAACATAATTTTGAACTCATGGTTCTAAACACTTTGATCATAACACTTGATCACACATCAGAAATATTTTTTTTGAAACATGTACCTTGTCCTAACTTCTCCCCCAAAGTTATTCACCAAAGCAAGTAAAAATTAGCATAACGATAGTGTAAAATTTATGAAAAGATGATAAGATGACTTATGATTTAGGTAAATCAAATAACAAAGGCTATATAGCTTAAAATAAGGTTACAATGGTTAATTATAAATATGGTAGGCTTAAAAGACTCAAACGATCCAAACAAAACGTGGCTATATTATTTTCATATTCTTATGCCTACTAAGATTTCACCTTAAGAAAGTTACTAAGACAATTCTAAAGACTTAAACCTTCATGCATGCCTAATTCTAAGGACAAGTAAATTTCATAGCTAAACAACATAAGACTTAGAAAACGCAATCATATCATGATTAAGCTAACATAATTTAAAAACTTGAATAGAATCAGAAATTATACTTTCATACGAGCTAATTTATTAACAAAAAGTATTTCTGAACATTAATTTATTTCAACATACTTATGTGTGAAAATTGAATTTTTTAAAAAAAATATTGTAACACCCCAAACCCGGCCCAAACATTACAACCGGATCTGGCATGTCACTAAGGAAATTTAGTAAAACATGTCGCGATTTCGGGAAATATTTTTCTTGTATTTAGTCTTCCGTTTGGGAAAACCTAAAAACTTGATAGGTTTAAATAAGATATAAATTTAATTTGTTGATTTATGAATTAAATTTAAAAACCTTAATTCATGCCTTAGTTTAATTAAAGTTTAAGTGTCTAAAAATAATAAAAGCCCAAATTAAAATCCAAAACAAAGTATAATAGTCTAGTGGCTCAAGGCCTTATTACAACCATACTTAAGACCCACTTAAATGAAAATATAAAATAATAAACTAAAGTCTTTTCACTGAATCCAAATGCTCTTTTGCATGGCCACCTTGCTCTCATCTCCAGCCCGGTCCGGTGCGCTAAGTGTCACCTGAAATTGTTAAAATAAAAGGGTGAGTCGCGAGACTCAGTGTGCAACCCTCAAGCACCGTTAGATTGGGCCTTAGCCCACAGATCAGAACATAAAACATAGTACAGAAAATAACATACATAAAACCCAACCCAGAACGGATTATGTGACAGAGTCACCAGGCTGAAATTGCATAAGCCACCAGAACGGATCACTTCCCCTTTTATCAATCACCCAACCCCAAGCATACATAGAAATTGACATATGAAACATATCGTTTTTAACAGAACATTCACTGAGGAATGGCAGAAAATACTAACCTGATATTTAGCCTTTACCCTTCTCGGGTTTTCAAACATTATGCCGAGATTTCGGCATTTAACAGAGTATAGCAGACTTATACATATATATATATATATATATATATGTATATATATATATATATAGCAACCAATCTAATAGTGTGAAAGGTTACACACCTGATTAATGTCGATACTCTTGCTAAACCGATCTACAACTTGATCAAAAAGCCAGAAAGATGTGAAAATAGGCCCTCTCCTATAATCGGCCATGGTTAGTGTTCTACCCTATTTTACACACTAAAATCAATAGACTTCCTTACCTTGAAATCCCGAAAATACCTTGATTCGAGTATTACTGAACTTATGACTTAGAGATCTACGTGATTGACTCCTCTTCAGATCCCAAAATATGAAAATAAGAGTGAAATAAGAGATTAGTTTCTAAATAGCCATTCGGCTAGGGACATTGAAAAGCCGAAAAAAACATTGAAATCTTGAAATCAACACTTACCTATTGTTTCCTTCAAAATTCGGCACAAGCAGACTCCTTTGAAGAGAATTCGGCAACTTCAGGAGGTGTGATCTTAGTGTTTTCGGCTTTTGGAAGAACAAAGGATTTGAAAAAAATATAGGCAAGGAGTGGATAGAGAGATTCGGCCAAAAGAAACGAATAGCAGGGTTTCGGCAATTGAGACTTCAAGGGTTGGGTTTTCTGTCAGAAAAAGAAAAAGAGCAGAGAATGGTATAGGAATTTCGGCAGAGAAAAGAGAAAGATGAGAGAGCTTGCTAGCAATTTCGGCATATACACCTTAAGCCAAAACCGAATGCCCTTTTCTTTTCAAATTCTTTAAAGTTTCGGCTAACACTAAACACTTAAAGTTAGCTCCTATCTTTGATTTATTATCTCCTCAAAAATAGTCTTTATCTGCTTATTATCCACACAATAAAATCCCTAAAATTTAGCCTTGTGCCGTCCCCCCCTTTACTCATCTAAGTGCCGAAATTTTGCCCTAAAACTTGGGCTTCAAGCCACCAAAACTTGGGCCTTCCTTATGCACAAGTGATGCCAACTCCTCTTCCTCCTAGTGGCACCATTTCCTCTGGCCCACAAGCCCAATATGCCCATTAAACTACTAGAACTTCAATTTAAACCCCTAGAGTGTCTGAACAAAATATTTAAAACAAGGCCTTAGCCCAACTTGAGCCTCATTTGTACCTCAAACTCTCAAATTAATATTTTAAGCAATTATCACATAAAATGCACAGGCCCAATAATTTGGGATGTTACAGTTCTACCCCCCTTAAAATAAATTTTAGCCTCAAAATTTACCTGATCAAAAGAGATGGGGATACTGTTGTCGCATAACATCCTCTGGCTCCCATGTTGCCTCTTCTGCGCCGTGATTCCGCCACAAGACTTTGACCAAACGAACGGACTTCCTTCTCAATACTTTTACGTCTCGATCCAAGATTTGCACTGGTTCCTGCTCAAAGGATAGATCTGGCTTTACTTCAATCTCTTCCACCGGCACCACATGTGATGAATCAGAACGATATCATCTTAACATCGAGACATGAAACACGTCATGTATCTGCTCTAACTCTGAAGGCAACTCCAAACGATAAGCCACTGGGACCACATGTTCTAGCACCCGATAAGGCCCAATAAACCGAGGACTTAGCTTACCCTTTCGTCCAAACCTCATCACCTTCTTCCATGGAGATACCTTTAGAAAGACTTGGTCTCCTACTGCAAATTCCAACCCCTTTCGCTTTAGATCCGCATAAGACTTCTTCCAATCAGACGCTTCCTTCAACCGAGCCTGTATTAACTTAACTTTCTCCTCTGTTTTCGAGACTAGCTCTGGACCAAACACCTGACGTTCACCCAACTCCGTCCAACAAGTAGAAGTACGACATCTCCGTCCGTATAATGCTTCGTAAGGCGCCATCTGAATACTGGATTGATGGTTGTTATTGTATGCGAATTCTGCCAAAGGCAAATATTCCTCCCAACTACCCCTAAATTCGATGATACAACCTCTTAGCATATCCTCTAAGATCTGAATTACCCTCTCAGACTGACCATCAGTCTGTGGGTGAAAAGCGGTACTAAAGTCTAACCTTGTTCCCATTGCTTGATGAAGAGCCTTCCAAAATCATGACGTGAATCTAGGGTCCCTGTCCGATATGATCGACACTGGAACACCATGTAGTCTTACAACCTCAGCCACGTACAACTTAGCCAACTTTTGCAGAGAAAAGTCCACTTGAACCGGTATGAAGTGAGCAGACTTCGTCAACCGATCCATGATTACCCAAATAGAATCATTTTTAGTGGGCGTAAGAGGTAACCCACTAACAAAATCCATCGTGATTCTTTCCCATTTCCATTGGGGAATCTTCACCGGCTGCAGCAACCCCAAAGGCACTTGGTGTTCAGCTTTGACTTGCTGACACGTCAAACACTTTCCCACATATTCCGTAACTTTTCACTTCAAACCTGGCCACCAAAACTGCTCTCGCAGATCCCGATACATCTTAACTCCTCCAGGATGCATAGCATAAGGGCTACTATGCAATTCCCGAAGAATCATCTGCCTTAACTCCACATCTTTTGGCATACAAACCTTCCCACGAAAACACAAAACTCCATCACCATTCCAACTGTAATCCCCTCCTTCACCATTCTGCACCTGTCGGATCCGAGTACTCAAAACATCATCCAAAAGTTGCTTCTCTTTGATCTGACTTGTCCACAAAGGTCTTACTTGAAGTTCAGCTACCAAACTGCCATCTTCATACAGGCTAAGATGAGCGAACATCGCCCTCAAATCCGCTATCGCCTTCCTACTCAGCGCATCTGCCACCACGTTAGCCTTACCCGGGTGATATTCGATCGAGTAGTCATAGTCCTTTAACAGCTCGACCCACCTTCTCTGCCTCAGATTCAACTCCTTATGGGTAAGGATATACTTCAGACTCTTATGGTCCGTGTAAATAACCGACTTCTCCCCATACAAGTACTGCCTCCAAATCTTCAGAGCAAACACTACCGCCGCTAATTCTAAATCATGCGTAGGGTAGTTCAATTCATGCGGTCACAACTTTCGAGATGCATATGCAACAACTTTTCCATCTTGCATTAACACACACCCTAAACCTGTGTGTGACGCATCACAGTAGACGGTAAATTCTTTTCCCGCCTCTAGCTGAATCAATATTGGCGCTTCTGTCAAGATTCTCTTCAGCTTCTCAAAGCTCTCCTGCTGTTTATCAGTCCATACAAACAATACTCCATTCCTTAACAACTTAGTTAAAGGTACCGTTATTGAAGAGAACCCCTCAACAAATCTCCTGTAATACCCTGCCAATCCCAAGAAACTTTGAATTTCCGCCACAGACTTCGGCGGTTTCCAATCCTAATTCTCTCTGCGAAAACTACATGCCCTAAAAAAGTCACTTCCTTCAGCCAGAACTCACACTTACTGAACTTTGCGTACAGCTGCTTCTCCCTTAGAATTTGCAACACCACACGAAGATGTGCATCATGCTCCTCCTCGGACTTGGAGTAAACCAGAATATCATCGATGAACACCACCACGAACCGATCAAGATATGGTTGGAACACCCAGTTCATCATATCCATAAATGCTGCTGACGCATTCGTCAAACCGAACGGCATTACCAAGAACTCATAATGACCGTAGCGTGTTCGAAACGTCGTCTTATGAATGTCCCCTTCATTCACCTTTAACTGATGATAACCCGACCTTAGATCAATCTTCGAAAAGACCGAAGCTCATTTCAGCTGATTGAACAGGTCGTCGATTCTTGGCAATGGGTACTTGTTCTTAATCGTCAACTTATTCAGTCGACGATAGTCCATGCACATACGCATGGATCCGTCCTTCTTTTTCATGAATAGGACCGACGCTCCCCATGGAGACACACTCGGTCGAATAAATCCTCGATCCAAAAGCTCTTGGATCTGATCTTTGAGTTCCACCAACTCCTTCGGTGCCATTCAATAAGGAGCAATAGATACCGGAGCTATACCCGGAAGTAGTTCTATTCCAAACTTCACTTCGCGATCCGGGGGTAATCCTGGCAACTCCTCCGGAAAAACATTTGCGAAATCCTTAACTATTCGAACCTCATCGACAGTCACCTCCTTAGCATCCAAAGCACTAATACAAGCTATGAATGTGTTGCATTCTTTCCGAATCATCTTAACAGCCTTCAATGCCGATACTACGTTAGACAAATAGTTCCTTCTTTTCCCTAACACAACCACCTCCCCGCCTTCCGGGTACTCAACACCACACGCTTGGTCTCATAGTCTAACTTAGCACGATGCTTAGTTAACCAATCCATTCCTAGAATAAGATCAAACTCTCCAAATGGCAATTCCATTAAGTCTGCCGGAAACACTACCCCTTGAGTCTCTAAAGGTACATCCTTAAATAGCTTGTCTACTACCCTAGATTGCCCTAGGGGACTAACCACGGTCATCTTCGTAGTAGTTGTCTCAGAGTCTATACTTAGGGTCTCAGATACCGAACATGCAACATAGGAGTGGGTTGACCCAATATCAATCAAGGCAAGAAAAGGGTTGTCAGCAATAAGAAACGTACAGGTTATGACATCCGGCGCATCACCATTCTCCTGTCGACGAACTGCATAAACTAGACCCAGCTGCCTTGCATCTACATTACCTGCACCTCTACCAGGTGCTCCACGACCACGACCAGCCCCATTTCCTCCTCTACTTGGGCCACGACCCCTCGGCACTGGCTGACCACCTCTCCTAGCCTGATCAGAACCCCGTCCAGCTGGCTGCACCTGATCCTTCTGTGGACAGTCCTTAATTATATGTTCCGTGGATCCACACTTGAAACATCCACCGGTTCTTCTTCTACACTCCCCAGAATGTGCTTTCCCGCACCAATTACATAATTGATTCTGATTCCCCGCAGCAGGTGTCGGAGCACGAGCTGGCCCATCAGACCTAGGCCTTTTCTGCGAATTCCCAGATGCTCCTGCCAGCCCAAAATTTCTCTTATTCCTTCCTCGCTCCTTATCTCTTTCCTGTCTCTCAGTCCGTTTTACCTCCTCAGCTATCGTAACCTTCTCCACTAAAACCGCAAAATCTCTCTCTCTCTGCGGTGCTATCAAAACCCTTAACTCATTCTGCAATCCATCCTCGAACCGAACACAACGTTCATATTCGGTTGCCACCATTCCTCGAGCGTAGTGGCTCAAGCGCAGAAACTCCGCCTCATATTCAGCCACAGATTTACTTCCCTACACCAGATTCAAAAATGCCTTCCTCTGCGCATCCACATAGCTGGCCCCAACATACTATCCCTAGAATGACTCCTGAAAGAAGTCCCAGTCAATCCGATTTGCGGCAGTACCCTCCTTCATCATAAGCCACCACTGATAAGCCTCGTCTCGAAGAAGAGACACGACCCCTTTCAACTTCTCCTCCACCGTGAAATCTAAGTCATCCATTATGCGCTCAGTCGCTTCCATCCAATACTCAGCTGTGTTAGGGGCTACGCCAGAAACTCCCCTAAACACTTCTGCCCCATTGGCCTTAAGCCGCTCCGGCACAGATTTTTGGGCTCCTGTGCCCATGCCTACTCTAGCAACCCTCTCTAAAACCCTCAACATCGCCTGAGATACAGCATCATCTCCAGTCGCCTGATCCCGTAATTCTCCCTCCACAGCTGGCGGATCCAGCATCTTGTTTCCTGATCTGTGGCCAGACCCTACTGGCTCAGACAAGGTCATCCTACCCCTACCGCGTCCACGCGACGGACGTCCTCGACCCCTTGTACTCATTCTTCCGATTGGCATTTATCTGATTAAGAATTTTATGAATCATTAATTTTCTTCCACTAATTAGCCATGAACGGTCTTATGAATAATAGTTTTAAGAGTAGTTCTTTCGAATTCACATTCACAATACAGTTTCAAGTTCGTATCCTCTAATTCTAGGAAACACATACATTCAATCACCAACATACGAATAGCAACCAAGCACTTACATTCATCATGTAAGGGTGTTTTTGTTGTTTCACTACCCAGGGGTATTTTCATAATTTTTCCTATAGGGGTATTTTCGTAATTTTTCAAAATAGGGTTCCTTAGGGATTTTGTGAAATAAGGGTATTTTGGTAATTTTGCAATCTCGGGGGTATTTCAGTAATTTTGTAGTCCAAGGGTATTTCAGTAATTTTGAAGTCCAGGGTATTTCGGTAATTTTACAAATCAGGGTCGTTTTGGTCATTTTGCAAAACAAGGGTAATTTGGTAATTTTACAAGTCAGGGTTATTTCGTTGTTGTTGGTGTGTTTTTGTTTTAAAACAACAGGGGTACTTTTGGTAAATCTAGTTTCATAGTCCGGGTTACTCTTGTAAACATGAGGTTTTTCGGGTAAAGTTTTCAAAACATGGTTGATTGGAAATTTTTTTTTTATAAGTCGAATGTATTTTGAAAATTTTACAAAACTTGGGGATTTTTTTTTTCAAATAGGGTGGCTGGTCCCTTTTCGGGTTTTAATTATAAGGTTTAGCCCATCAACAAATCCTTATAGATAGGATGAATAGTCACTACACACCAGGTAAGATTCTAGTGGAGAGGAGGTGAGTCACCAGGACTGCTTAAATACCAAGCTCTCCTTGAATCCACTCCTAGACATGCGCATGTCTATTGCCACACCCTAACTCAGCTAAGGTGAACAGTCACTACGCACCAGGTAAGATTCCAGCGAAAAGGAGGTGAGTCACTAGGACTGCTTAAATACCAGGATCTTCCGGATCCAATCCTAGACATGCGTATGCCTGTTGCCACACCCAAGCCGTGCGACTTATTTACGGGTTTGTTTAGTGAAGTTAAGTCTTATGAAATTTTAGGAGTTGTTTCAGCTAGACCTAAAGTCCATCAAGTTCTAATCTAACTATTCTACGTCCCATAAAGCCCATCAAGCCCACATATATTTCACACAATGGTTTAGAGTACTTACATGGCGGACTTGGGCCGGAGACGCAGGTGCCATGCCGAACTAACAAACCTGTTATCATTTGAAAACATGCATGTTTCAAAAGCCTATTTTTAGAAAACGTTTTGAGCCCAAAAACCCCCAGAGCCGAGTTTTGAATCGGGATCTGATACCAATTTGTAACACCCCAACCCAGCCCAAACATTACAACTGGATCTAGCATGTCACTAAGGAAATCTAGTAAAATATGTCGCGATTTCGGGAAATATTTTTCTTGTATTTAGTCTTCCGTTTGGGAAAACCTAAAAACTTGATAGGTTTAAATAAGATATAAATTTAATTTGTTGATTTATGAATTAAAATTAAAAACCTTAATTCATGCCTTAGTTTAATTAAAGTTTAAGTGTCTAAAAATAATAAAAGCCCAAATTAAAATCCAAAACAAAGTATAATAGTCTAATGGCTCAAGGCCTTATTACAACCATATTTAAAACCCACTTAAATGAAAATATAAAATAATAAGCTAAAGTCTTTTCGCTGAATCCAAATGCTCTTTTGCATGGCCACCTTGCTCCCATCTCCAGCCCGGTCCGGTGCGCTAAGTGTCACCTGAAATTGTTAAAATAAAAGGGTGAGTCGCGAGACTCAGTGTGCAACCCTCAAGCACCGTTAGATTGGACCTTAGCCCACAGATCAGAACATAAAACATAGTACAGAAAATAACATACATAAAACCCAACCCATTCCTAGGTTTCCATCTGCTACACACCACCCTTACCTGCCAATCACACCATTGGGGATTTCTACAATCAACCCACACCGCTACACACCATCGATGGCAGTCATGCTGTAGTTAGCTGCTCATCATCAAAGTTGTGACAGAGTCACCAGGCTGAAATGGCTAGAGCCACCAGAAACAGAATATGTGACAGAGTCACCAGGCTGAAATGGCATAAGCCACCAGAACAGATCACTTCCCCTTTCATCAATCACCCAACCCCATGCATACATAGAAATTGACATAAGAAACATATCGTTTTTAACAGAACATTCACTGAGGAATGGCAGAAAATACTAACCTGATATTTAGCCTTTACCCTTCTCGGGTTTTCAAATGTTATGCCGGGATTTCGGCATTTAACAGAGTATAGCAGACTTATACATATATATATATTAGCAACCAATCTAATAGTGTGAAAGGTTACACACCTGATTAATGTCGATACTCTTGCTAAACCGATCTACAACTTGATCAAAAAGCCGGAAAGATGTGAAAATAGGCCCTCTCCTATAATCGGCCATGGTTAGTGTTCTACCCGGTTTTACACACTAAAATCAATAGACTTCCTTACCTTGAAATCTCGAAAGTACCTTGATTCGAGTATTACTGAACTTATGACTTAGAGATCTACGTGATTGACTCCTCTTTAGATCCCAGAATGCCGAAAATAAGAGTGAAATAAGAGATTAGTTTCTAAATAGCCATTCGGCTAGGGACTTTGAAAAGCCGAAAAAAACATTGAAATCCTGAAATCGACACTTACCTATTGTTTCCTTCAAAATTCGGCACAAGCAGACTCCTTTGAAGAGAATTCGGCAACTTCAGGAGGTGTGATCTTAGTGTTTTCGGCTTTTGGAAGAACAAAGGATTTGAAAAAAATATAGGCAAGGAGTGGATAGAGAGATTCGGTCAAAAGAAAAGAATAGTAGGGTTTTGGCAATTGAGACTTCAAGGGTTGGGGTTTCTGTCAGAAAAAGAAAAAGAGCAGAGAATGGTATAGGAATTTCGGCAGAGAAAAGAGAAAGATGAGAGAACTTGCTAGCAATTTCGGCATATACACCTTAAGCCAAAACCGAATGCCCTTTTCTTTTCAAATTCTTCAAAGTTCTGGCTAACACTAAACACTTAAAGTTAGCTCCTATCTTTGATCTATTATCTCCTCAAAAATAGCCTTTATCTGCTTATTATCCACACAATAAAATCCCTAAAATTTAGCCTTGTGTTGTCCCCCCCTTTACTCATCTAAGTGCCGAAATTTTGCCCTAAAACTTGGGCTTCAAGCCACCACAACTTGGACCTTCCTCATGCACAAGTGACGCCAACTCCTCTTCCTCCTAGTGGCACCATTTTCTCTGGCCCACAAGCCCAATATGCCCATTAAACTACTAGAACTTCAATTTAAACCCCTAGAGTGTCTGAACAAAATATTTAAAACAAGGCCTTAGCCCAACTTGAGCCCCATTTGTACCTCAAACTCTCAAATTAATATTTTAAGCAATTATCACATAAAATGCACAGGCCCAATAATTCGGGATGTTACATCCTAAATCCTTCAAGGATTTTAATATAAACTTTACTATATAGTGATTCATAAAGGTTGTAACACTAACCGTTAGAAGCAAGTTAAATCTTTTATGAATTGTCAATTTAATAATATATCTAAAGGTTATTGCATCCACCACAAAAGAATATTATATCTTTACATAATCAATGCCAGGACTTAGCAAAAATTTTTATATTTTATTTTGCTTTTGCAAAATTAATTCAATTGCACCCTCATTGGCTTTATACCTTTAGATGTTTGGACTACTGGTCCAAAAACTCCACGAATTTAATTGTACTTGAGTTCCATTTTTCTATTTTGATCAATTTATTTCAATCTATATTTCTCAATAGATTTATTCAAGATCCTTCTTTTTTTTCATTATTTCAATAATAATATTGCATGCAAAATCATTGTCGACCACTTTTATTATTCGATTCCACATTTTCTCGAATTGACATAACTTATCAGATATCTTATTTTCATTATTTTAAAATTCAGTTTTAGGTACCTAAATCTCTTCTGAAGTTTTACTTATTAGTTATGTCTTGGGTCTTTTCTGGAGCACCCGCCTCCACTATATGACCATTTAGAAGAATTCTCATCTTTGGAACCGATCAATCTATTATTTATTCTAACTGATTGTCCTACTAGGACTGTAACAGCCCGTTTTTAGTCAAATCAGAAAGTGGTTTTGGGACCACAAATCTAAAGTTGAAATAATTATTTTATTATTATTTTAAATGTTTATAGCATGATAAAATGATTGTGTGAAAATTTCGTTAAGAAATTTTATCGTTTGATTAGTCAATTTGATAAAAAGGACTAAATCGCGTAAAGTGTAAAACTTGTGTTCTAATAGCTAAAGGTGTCTAATAGCTATATAACTTTAAATTAAAGGTCCTTATGTGGTAATTAGCCCATTTATGAGATAGTGGATGATAGTGGCTTGGTATTTTGTGTAATTGTTAAGTTTTTTAAAGGTTATAAAAGTAATTTGGTAATTAAGTGATAATTAAAATTAGTAAAAACCATTCATCTTCTTCATTTCATCAAAACACCATCGAAAATACATGTTTAATTCTAAGCTAGGGTTTTTCCATCTTAAATTCTTATAATTTGGTATGTATTTTGATTCGTTTTTAGTGATTTCTATGTTTTTGAGATTGTTGCAGCTAGGTCTAGCTAGCCCAGGGACTATTTTGCAAAACTGTTACAGATTTTAGATGTTGCCATTGATGAATACATGAGTATTTTAATATTTAATGATAAATTATGAATGTTTGATGATAGTTATACAAGTTTTATTAAGTGATTTTTAGTGAAAATGCAAATTAGGGATTAAATTGTGAAATGTGGAAACTTTGTGGTTAAAATGTGAAATAAATAAAAAATGGGCTTCTAGGGACCTAATTGAAATTTAGCTAGCATGAGTTTGGGTGGAATGAATTTGTAATTTTATGAAATAAGGACTAAATTGTAAAAGTTGTGAAATACTTGGGGCAAAAGTGTAAATGTGCTTTAATGAGCATTTTGGACTAATCGACCTATTTCATCGTTTTTACATCCGAGGTAAGTTTGTATGTAATAATTTTTGTTATAAATGTATTTTAAATGCTTTGATATTGCATAAATTGTGAATACGAGACTACGGACATGCTCGACGATGATTTGGCATTGGAAATCCCAGTTGAACCTTAGGAATAGATTAGGATACGGATGACATGTCATTAGGGATTATTGTAATTATGTGATCCGAGTGCTGGTCCTGTACGACCCACCGGTGGCTGAGTATACCGGCATGTGTTGCGGTTACTTGATAGTTTGTGTGAGCAGCACCGTGTAGCTATATCTTGACCCACGGCTTGTGTGAGCAGGCCCGTTGATAGCTCGAGAGTGAGCATATATGTGATATGAGATTGAGACAGAATTGGCTATGTATGAGGCACTTGGTGCGAGTTTCTCGAGTACCCGATAGTATTCCGAATGGTTCAACAGGTAAATAAAAGACGTGGTTGAGTATGAGATTGATACAATATGGTACAGGTATGTACATGAACCATATAAGCTTTAAATCAAAGAAATTGTGAAGTTTGCAAATAATGTAACACCCCTTACCCGGATTCTAAGCCGGAACCGGGCACAAGGGATTACCGGACTTAACTTGCTTGATCATTCCACTTTAGGCTATAAAAATTCTCTCCAATTTAAAACTTTTCATTCACTATCGTAACATCCCTATCATAGGTCAACGAGTTCCTTTACACCCGCTCGGGATGTCGCGGAACAAAACAGGAACTTTTCAAACACTTAGAAAATTTTTACCTAAACAGGGGCCACACGCCCGTGTGAAATGGGACATGCCTGTGTGGGCAGGCCATGTGGTCTCACACGCCCATGTCCCTACCCCGTGTGGGATTTATTTTCAAGTATTCTCTTTTAGTTTCATTATTAGAGAATCGAGTCCTTTTTTCAAGTATGCACGCCCGTGTGTTCCACATGGCGTAGACACTCCCGTGTCCTCGCCCGTGTGTAAAAACTTGGGTATTCTATTTGTGACATCAGCAGCCTCATAAGGGTCACACGGCCTAGGCACACGTCCGTGTGGCTAGCCCGTGGTCGACACTGACTTACAACACTAACATACAGGGGGCACATGGCCAAGTCACACACCCATGGGGCTGACCATGTGGACCAATTTAAGTCTATTTTCCAAACCATTAGCCACCCTCACTTGCATACATTCATACACCATCACACAACATTCTCAAATCATCAATTATAACACATTTGATTTATGAAAATCAAGTCTTCATCCCATACATGAGGGAAAACTATTTCTGGTATAATTACAATCGACTTAAGCCATCATTTATGGCTATACACAACCGAACCATAAACTCTCTTAGGCCAACACATTCGGCTATACCAACTATGACTTAATCAACTTTAAAAAGATCCTTATACATGCCATAACTTATAAAGACTTGAAACCTCATACCAAGTGTCTGCTTGATAATGTGAAAACATCTCTGACGATCTCCAACCCAAGCTAGTTAAGCTAACATATAAGAGATGGGAAAGGAAAAGAAGTAAGCAATAATGCTTTGTAAGTTCATATGCATATAATAATCAATTATTGATATTCATTGATTATACTCAATCACAAGGTATTATAATGAGTTTTACATCTTAAACCCATGGTTACCTACACAATCATTCTTGAAACTTACTCATTCTGTCTCTTACAACATTCTAACCATGCCACAAGCCCAATGCTCATGTTAATTAGCATACATCCCTGCACTTGTCACCACATGATCACATGAAACAACACATCAAACATTTTCAATAAGCCACTCATACTACCAATCACTCAGTGGTTTCGCACTTAGCCCACCCTCAATCTCTAATAGGGTGGTATCGCACATAGCCCACAAATCATTTATATTGCACTTAGCCCACCAAATGATAATATAAGTGATGGTATCACACACAGCCCATCATTTAATAATTAATAAGGTGGTAACGCACATAGCCCACCATTAAAAATTAATAAGGTGGTAACGCACACAGCCCACCGTTAATAATATTGTTGATGGTACCGCACACAGCCCATCACTAACAATTAATAAGGTGGTATTGCACATAGCCTACCGTAATTATATATTCATGGATAGTTATCCACATGCATTTCTCTATTTCAAATGTTCATCTGGGAACATTCTCACACACTGCCATTCTTAGTTAGCTTTCTATGATAATCGTTTGCATTCACGCAATGCATTAATAATTATAACTTATGCAACCAAGGTGCATCATTTACACATAACCCACTGTGGGTTCATCATATACCGAATTCATCTCAATTCAGTTCTAACACATATATGTACCTCTCATGGTACAACCACATTCATTCTTATTTTCAACATACTTGTTGAATCACTCAAATTGTTAAATAACACCCTTGAGTCTCATACACATAATGTCACATTAACATCATACCCCCGATAGGGTCTTACATGAATTAACATATAGATGCCATGTCCCCAACATGGTCTTACATAGAATCCCACACCGAGGCCATATCCTAAATATGGTCTTACACGGGACCTTAATTACCATCATATCATGCTATTTGCATTTCCACTATTCATGGTTTAAATCAAGACTTTCATTTCTTAACATCACATCAAAAAGTATTTAACGTATACATGGAAGCAATATACAATTTATACAACATCGAAATATTAAAAATACTTCACTTAGAGTTGTACAATTAACACATGAACTTACCTCGATACCGAAAAGGGTAGAAAGGGACCTTTTTGCCCACATTTCTCTTTTCTCCCGTTCTAGGCCTGAATCTCGTTTTCTTTGATCTAGAAAAATAAAATTTACTCTTTTAATCACCACACTAATCATAATACTTCATAATCTATACTTAGACAAAAATGATTATTTTGCCCTTACTCTTTAGTAAAATTATGATTTTGCCCTTAGGCTCGTAAATCATTTTTCATCACATTTTCTTGTTAAACAAGACTAGCTGAACGTTAAATCCTCTTAAAACTACTCACAATTCCAACTATTTCATGCCTTAATGAACAAACTATAACCTTTGCATTTTAGTCCCAATTAGGTGTTTTCATGACAACACCTTTCACAAAAGTTGTTTCTCATCTCCCTAACATTCATTTTCTTCCATAAAAATGCAGAAAACAACTTAAAAGTTCACATGGAAAATCTCTAAACTTTTTACCATAATGCAAAATAGTCCCCTCTTTAGAAAGCTTGAGCTTTAGGGGTCTCAAAAGTACAATTATCTTTAAGAAATACCATCAAAGTCACTTACTTGAGTCGAAAAAAAGCTTGCTGAAAATTTGAGCTTTCAAACACCCCTTGTTTCCTGAAAATTTCGGTGAAGAAGAAGAGAAAAAAGATGACATATTTTTCCTTTCTTTATTTTATTATAAAACATCAATTTAATTAACCAAACTTACCAACTTTGACCAAAAATTAAATGCTCTTGTCCCCCTTGTCTACATGGCCGGCCAACACATTCTAGATGATCTAATTGCCCTTTAAAGACCTCCAATTAACATTTCATGGCTATTTGGTACCTTTAGCCTATAGAATGGAACTTTCGCACTTTATGCGATTTAGTCCTTTTTTTGCGATTAAGCATGAAATCGCTAAAATTAAAGCACCAAAATTTTCATGCACCCTTATCGACATGTTATAACTCATAAAATAATATGAAAATAATTTCTCTAACCTCAGATTAGTGATCCCGAGATTACTATTTCGACTAGCCCCTAAATTGGGCTGTTACAAATAATCTTATGATTTAAGAATGTGAAAGGTTTGTTAGTTAATATGAACTATATATTGTTATATTCAATTTGTTGAATTGTGTATTTATGGTCATATTGAGTGTATTTCATATGAGCTTACTATGCTATAAAGCTTACTTTGTTTATTTTACTGTGTTTTATAGTGACTTCAAAGCTAGCTCGAATTCGGGGATTGTCGGAGACTATGTCACACTATCTTACTATCACTTGGTACTTTTGAACTGTGGTATTTTGGTATATGGCATGTATAGGGTTTTGGTCATTTTTATATCTGTGTTGTTAATGACTTTGGTCATTTGAAATGGCTTGTAAATGTTAAGTGCTTGGTTTGTATATATAGCCATCAGAGTTAGCTTATTTTGGTTGTGTAAGTATTTGTGCAAATGGCTCTTATTATGTGCTTGATTATGGATATGTGATGCTAGTTGGTATTTGGTATTTAGGGGTACTAAATGGTTATAAATTGAGTTTGGTATGTTTGTGAGATTTGTCGAAAATAGTCATATTGATGATTTGAAAATTTTGAGTTTTTGGTGTAATTTGAATGGCACTTTGTGGTATTGATATGTTTGATATTGGTTAGTATTGAAACGGTATAAATGAAGCTTGGTTTGAAGTTGATTTGAATGCCTATTTATGTCTTGTTTTGGTGCCATTTGACTTGATGTAGGTGTATACAAATTTAGTTGGCAAAATGGCTTGGTAAATAGCCTATTTTTGTCCACACGGGCAGAGACACGAGCGTGTGTCTCAGTCGTGTATGACACACGTTCATATTACACGAACATGCTTCCCCTAGTATTGAATTAATACCCAAGTCAATATGCTTCACAAGGCCTAGCACACGGGCGTGTGATTGGTCATATGGCATAAGTCAGTATACCCTACAAATTTGACACGACTTAGCACCCGAGCGTATGACTTGGTTGTGTGGCATAAGTTAGTATACCTTATAGGTTTGACACGGCCTGGCACACGGGCGTGTGAGGCCAATTCGAATGGGCACACGGGTTATACACACGGGCGTGCGGTTGGCTGTGTGACCCAAGTCAGTAAGTGGCATGAGATTGAACACGACCTATGACACGGGCGTGTCTTTGGCCATGTGTGACACACGGCTTGGCCACACGGGCGTGTGACCCCTGTATTTTGGAAAAAATTTCTAAGTATTTCAAAATTTTCTTAAGTTATCGGTTTAGTCCCGAACCACTCATAAAGCATGTTTTGAGCCTCGTAGGCTCATATTAGGGGCAATGTGATTGAAGTAAATGATGTTTGCTATGAATTTGAGAAATGTATGTGAAATGTTTGAATATTGTGTTATAAGTCCAGTAATGCTCTGAAACCCTATTCTGGCATTGAAAACGGGTGAGGGGTGTTACAAGAACTTTGATTGAAATTAAAATATTAGATAGTATATAACACCTGGTTAGTCTCATTAAGGTTGTAAATACATCTAAGAATTAACTTGTAATCTGGTTCAATTACTCTTCCCCTAACTCATTTCAAGTTATTGATTCTATTCCCCTAATGTCGGGAAAACTATTGAATCAAAATTGTAATCACAAATCATGTCATAATTGAATCTCGAATACATTCAAAACATCTAATACTATAAAGAAAACTGTAATTAATATATATTCCCAACTTTCTTTGAGGATTCACTCATCTTTGTGCGTTGTGGTGGAGCAATTGGAACATATACGCACATACAAAAATTCAAAGATGAGAAGTATTTAGCTCTTGATCAAAAACCAACTGTAATGGGGAGTATTTATAACTTATTGGCTTGATGCGTACAATACGTAAATCAATAATCTCATGTTGAAATAGAAAGTTTTGTACTCATAAGTAATAATTTAGCTATTAGTTTAAGGCATTTGATAAACAATTCAGCTAAATCATTTTGTGTGTGAACATGAGTTACAGGATGTTCAACTTTTATTCCAATCGACATGCAATAATTATTGAAAACTTGGGATGTAAACTCACCAACATTAGCAAGATGAATTGTTTTAATTGCATAATTTGAAATTAATCATTTAAAAAAGCAATGTTGCAAACGACAAGTTACAAATTGATAGCCCATATGTGATTATTTTGTAAATGCATCTACCAAAATCATATAATATCAAAACCATCCACGTGGTGGATGAATGGACCCATATTCGTTTCAGAAATGCAAGAATTAAATCTCAACTTTAGCTAGTGAGTTTCTAATAATCAATTTTCATTGAGAACAAGCAACATATGATAATTCTTTTAAATTAAAGAATCTTCTGGTTCTTTAATGAATGTCCATATGAATTCTTAATTACTTTTCGCATCATATATGATCCAAGATGGTCTAACTGATCACGCTAAGTAGTAAATGCATTTGTATCAGTAAACTTCTGGTTTACTTTAACATGTGTTTCAATTGTACTAAATTGTAACAAATTAATAATTTTACTATCATTCCTTTTACTTTGTATCCACATATAAGTGCTATTGTGACATTTGACATTTCCTACTGGAAATGTCTAAATCAATGTGAATATTATAATATCACTAAGTCAACAAAAAAAATATAATTTCCAAACAATTATATGCAATATTCGCTTCAGGGAATATGCCAAAATCTTCAAATATCTTAAAAAAAAATTTGCAACTTCAGGTGCATCCTACCATAACGAGCTTTAGATAGAATTATCATATTTTATTGCTCATAAATATATCTTTCACAGTCAAACATTTTACTTCCAACCCCTTAATGGGGATGATAACAAAAGAATATCACAAAGATCATAAAATAAATATAAATTAGTAACCCAATCCTCTCTTTTTCATCCTTTCAAAATAGATATTTATAGAAATAGTGATTCATATGAAATATAACATTTTTCTCATTCACAATCTCAATATAAGATCTATTATAAATATATTTTAAAACCAATGGATTAACCATCACAAGATATTAATATATTAGCTCTTCTAGAGCTTTCGTGTAACACCCTTAACCCATATCCGTTGCCGGAATAGACTTACAGGCATTACCAGAGTTTACCGATCATATAACAGACATTTCATATCATTTAACATTCATATCAGAAAATAATCAAAATCAATTATATTGTCTCTTATTGTAACAGCCCGTTTTTGGTCAAATCAGAACAGTGGTTTCAGGACCACAAATCTGAGGTCAAAATAATTTTTTATTATTTTATTAAAGTTTACAGCATGATATAATTATTGTGTGAAAGTATCGTAAAGAAATTTTACTGTTTAAATGCTTAATTCGGTAAAAAGAACTAAATCGCGTAAAGTGTAAAAGTGGAGTTCTATTAGCTAAAAGTATCTAATAGCTATAGAACCTTAAAGTAAAGGTTCTTATGTTGTAATTAAACCATTATTAGTATGAGTGGACTTATATGGACATATTATTAGGTGTTTAAATGGTTTATAATACAGTTATTAATGTAATTTGGTATTAAATGATGAATTAAATTAAAGAAAAATAAGATATCATCTTGTTTCTTCTTCATCTAGCCGAATTTAGGAAACAAAAACACCACTAAAATAGTTTCAAAGGTTCGGCCATCAATCTTTAAGCATGTAAGTCCATTTTGGCTCAGTTTTTAATGATTTTTACGTTTTTGAGATCGTTGCTTCGTATTCTAGCTAGCCCGTACCTTAGATTTTGAAATTGTTAAAGATTTATCATGTTTCCATTGTTGAATGCTTGAGTAATTTGATGAATTATGATATATTTGGAAGGTTTAATGTTAGATTAATAGTTTTTGTAAAGTGGTTTTTGACAAAAATGTCAAAAATGGATTAATTTCTGAAATTGTAAAATTACGTGGGTAAAAGTGTGAATAAATAAAAGGTATGGGCTGCTAGGGACTCCATTAAAATTCAGCTAGCATAGCTAAGGGTCTAATTGCATGAATTTGCGTTTTTACCAGCTAAGGACTAAATTGTAAAAATGTCAAAATAGTAGGGGAAAAAGTGTAATCTTGCCATAAGGTGATTTTTGGACTATATTGAATAGACTGAATACTGAATGTGTTAATTTTCAAATATATATAGATCAAGATAAGCCGAGATTAGAATTAGATCGGGGAAAAAGAAAAGTGGACGAATAGCCGATATTTGTTATCCAAGCGATACGAGGTAAGTTCGTATAATTAGAATCGAACTTTTAAATATTTGTAATTATTTGAAATGAATGTATGTAATTGATTAAATGATCTACTTGGAATTTAAATGCCTTATTGATATGGTTTGATGGTTAACGAGCCCCATTTGAACCGTAGGAATTCGTAGGATACGAGTGACATGTCACTAGGGTTACCGTTTAGGTTGAGATTCTGCATGTGTTGCGGACTCACCGCAGCTCGTATGAGCTTACTGATATATCAGCTCGTAAGAGCTTACTGTTTTTAGCTCGTCGGAGCTTACCGTTTCAGCTCAATAGAGCTTACTGTCCATCAGCTCAGGAGGAGCTTATTGATCATAGCTTGAAAGAGCGAAAATTATAATGAATTGATGGATTACTGATTTATTTGTTATGTATATCACCCGAGTATCCCTCAATATTCTAATAGGTTCAACGAGCATAAATTCTATTATTAGTTATGTGAAAAATATATGTGTTATATGGATGAAGTACTGTTTATATGAATGAGTTATTGTTACTGTTATCGAATAAATTACTGTTTATACTATTGAGAATGAAATGTTATAAATGATGTACATGATATATGTGAATTTGACATGATACAATGTATTGAGTATTGAATTGAGATAGTGGATGATTACATGCACTTATATGACTAACTTGTTGATGAATGCTTGTGTATAGGCATTTGGCAAGTGAATTTGATATACTTTGTTTAATTGTTTGATTATGTATAATGGTAAGTTAAATTTTGAATTATACGGGCTTATTAAGCTTTAAAGCTTACTCTATTTCTTTTCCATGTTTTATAGAGGTTCGATAGCTTGCTCGATCCGGATAAAGTTAGAGTTACACATCACACTATCCAGTTGTTGTTTGGTACTTTTGAACTCTTGGATATTTGTAAATATGGCATGTATAAGCTAGTTATAAAGATGATAGTTATGGCTACTTGAGATAGTGATTTTGGTACATGTTTTGGTTACTTGAGATAGTTATAAAGATGCTTAACTTGGTGTAATGTTTTGGTTGTGTATAAGTGTTCAAATATGGTATGTTTTGGCAAGTAGTAGATGGAATGGAAATATGCAAATGTTGTCTTGATTTGTAATAGGCATATGAATGGAAAATGCATGATATAAATTAGGTATTTGAATACTATGTTGAATTGGTATAAAATGTGTATGAAATGTTATGGGTTGGCTGCCTATTGGGTTGTAAAATGTTGCAATCTATACTTGTGCAGGTATATGAAAATAGGGTGGCAAAATGGCTTTGCAAATAGCCTATTTTTTTCCACACGGGTGTGTGTCTCGGCCGTGTACGACACACGGTCATGTTACACGTACTGTGTCCCCTGGCGTTGAAATTAAAACCAAGTCAGTATACTCCACACGGTCTCACACACAAGCATGTGATTGGCCGTGTGGTACAAGTCAGTATACCCCCTAATTGGCACACGGCCTAGCACAAGGACGTGTGACTTGGCTGTGTTGCATAACTTAGTATAGACGGCCTGGCACACGGGCGTGTGTGGCCAATTCGAAGGGCACATGGGCATGTGGTTGGCCGTGTGACCCAAATCAGTATGTACCCCTGTTTTCACACGGCTGAAGACACGGGCGTGTCTGGTGGCCGTGTGAGACACATGGCCTGGTCACACGAGCGTGTGTGTAACACCCCTAACCTGTAACTTTCGCAGGTCTAGGGTTAAGAGGCATTACCGGACAATCGGAAATTTTTACAGATATTTCAAAACATAATTTGACAAATCACATCAAAGTGTCCCTTAAATAGGTCTTCGAGACCTTAAACATGCTTTAGAATAGGGCCGGCACTAAACCGAACACATACGAAAATTCTCTGAAATTTAAAAAAAATTTCAAAGTTACAGAGGTCACACCCCCATGTGAGCAGGTCATGTGCCTCACACTGCCTCAGACACGCCCGTGTGTCTAAGCTGTATCAAAATAGGGCATACATACTGACTTGTCCACACGGCCGTGGACACGCCCGTGTGCCTCACCAGTGGTCGCTACTGACTTGCACCACACGACCAGTCACACCCCCGTGTGTCCAGCCCGTGGTTGACACTAACTTGATCCACACGGCCAAACACGCGCCCATATGTCTTGCCCGTGGGGAAGAATTGTAATAATCCGGTTTATACCTTAGTCGGAACAATGGTTTCGAGACCACAAATTCGAGTCTGAATAATATTTTAATATTATTTTCTGTGCTTATGATATGTGTTAAAGCATGTGCTAAATTTCTGTGAATTAATCCGCCCGTCTGCGTGCTTAATTTTGACAAAAGGACTAAATCACATAATGTTTAAAAGTGTCTTTTCATTTGATTAAGTGGTTAAATTGATGTGGCTTCTATTTGTAAGGGCCTTATGAGGCAATTTGCCTATTATCTTTGATAGTGGAGGGTTATAGTCCATAATAACCTAAGAAATTATGTTTTGTAATTTTATATTATAAGGTTAAAATTGGAAATTGTTTATTAATGAAATTATAAAAATAAAGCATGAAAATTGGCATTAATTCATCCATTTCTTCCACCGAAAACACAAAAGAAAAAGAAAGAACAAAAAAACACAAAAGAAAAAGAAAGAACAAAAGCTTCAAGGGTTTCGGCTATTCCAAGTTCAAATTTAGGTATGTTTTGGCTTTAGTTTTTGATAATTTTTATGTTTTTGAGATTGTTGCTTAGTCTACTATCAAGCCCATGTCTCAATTTTGTGTATTGATGATATTTGTAAGTTGTGCCATTGATGATATGGTAAACTTTATGATGAGTTTAATTGTTAAATGAAAGATATGTGTTTAATGGACATGCTTTGTTCTTGAAATTTTGATGAATTTAGCTAAATACGGCTAAATTGTGAAAATAGCAATTTAAGGGACTAAATTGCAAATTTGATGGAAATTATGGGCTTGTATGATGGTAATAAACATTCGGCTAAGATAGATATGTGATGATTTTGTGTATTTGATGTTTTGAGAAAAATGGACTAAATTGATAAATTGTGCAAATATGAGGGTTAATTTGCAAATAACCCTAAATGTGTGTCCTTGGATTGAATTGAATGAGTTAGTGAATAAAAGGGTTAATTCTGAATATGTATAGATCAAGAACCGAGGAAAACGGGCTTAGACCTCGGGAAAGTGAAAGTAACCGAGTAGCCGTTTCCATTTTCGTTAAATCGAATCCAAGGTAAGTCATTATGCAAATAAATGTATTTGTATTGAATTGTGCATATTCATAAGACTATTGATAACAGTGAATGCTTACGAGATGATATGTATATGAATTCCGGGATAAGACCTATATAGTGACAATGTCCGAGAAGTCCCATACGAACCTAGGAATAGATAGGATTAGATATGTCATGACATAGGTGTTAGTTCTGTGATATCATGTAAGACCACGTCTGGGATGTCGGTGTTGATTTGAGATTTCGTGTAAGACCACGTCTGGGACGTTGGCATTGGTATGAGATTTACGTGTAAGACCATGTCTGGGACATTGGCATCGTATTGATTCGTGTAAGACCCTGTCTGGGACAGTGGCATCGATATCTGAGTACATGTAAGACCTCGTCTGGGACGTTGGCATTGTACTACTATTCCGAGCTTTCTGAGTATCCTATTAGGTTCCTAACGGTTCAACGGGCAATTCTGTGATATGAATGGCTATCTGAATTGCAAATTCGTTTCAGGTACATTGACTTATACACTAAGTGTGTATACAAGGTAAGTATCTATATGATCTTACTATAATGAATATGTATATTGGAACAATAATATGATATGTGAAAGTATGAATGAAAGAACTATATGTATATAAGATTTTTTTTGAATTGATGAATGTGGCAAAATGTGGCCAAGTACATGGACCAAAGCATACATGTGATAAATTTGCTATGAAAGTTAATTGTGTCAATGTTCCTATATGCCTATATGCCTTTCATGTTAAATTCATTTGTATATGACTTACTAAGCTTTTGGAAAGCTTACTCTGTGTGTGTGTTTTCTCTGTTTTATAGATCGTCAAAGCTACTGAAGGCTTGAGGGACCGTCGAGGATTGTCATCATACTACTCAACTTGTTTTGGTACATTTTGGAAATGTATATGAAACACCCCAAACCCGGCCCACGAGTCTCGACCAGATCTGGTATGTTCCTCGAGAAAAACGATTCAAACTTATTTATTTCTTGGGAAAACTTTAAGTGATTTTGGAGAATAGTTGATTTGGGTTCAAATTGAAAACATGGTTATTTTCAAAGATTTCGTTTTGTTAAAACTTCATGGTTATTTTTCAAATCCATAAGTTACGGATAAAAGTCGAGTCCTTAGAGTTTGTTAATAAAAGTGAAAATCATTTGTATTTAGGTGTCAAAACATTTTTCATTTATTATTAAGAAAAGTTATTTAAACTTTAATTTGATGAAAAATTCGAAACATAATAAAGTAATTCAAATGCATGCATAAACAGTTCATACTAGTGGCCTTATTACATCAGAAACAAAACCCAAAATAAATTTAAGGTACTTAAATAAAATAAAATGTCCAAATAATAATATTCGTGCTGAGCATGGCCACCACTAAGCTCCTGCCGACCCGGTCCATTACTGAGCGTCACCTGAAAAATACCCACAAGGGGTGAGTCAAACAGACTCAATGTGTACAACCAATACTAAGTCCTAACGATTCAGGCATATCAGATCTTACATACATACATATAGCAATTAAACATAATGATGCAAACCCGAACCCAAGCCTAGATACCATCCGCTACACATCACCCGTACCAACCATCACACCATGGGGACTACTAAGTCGACCCTCCATCCGCTACACACCATCGAAGGCAGTCGCTGCAGTCGACGTGCTCATCGCCCTTATATATTGTGGCATAGCCACCAGATAATTATTCGTGACATAAGTCACCACATTCAGATTACGTGACAGAAGTCACCACATTCAGATATTTGTGGTATAAACCACCAGATCACTTCCCCTTATCATAATTTCCCATATGCCCCATGTCATACAAATCATGCAATATCATGCCTTATGCCTCATTTCACATTCTTATCACATTCACATATGTGCCATATATTATACTCATAGTAGGAGTAGGTAAACGTACCTGAGTACTTTGTACCATTGCATGGTACTTTAGCCATAATCTTACACTTTCATATTAACACATTTATTAAACATAACCATAAAATCTATTAAGGCATAGTGTGGGGTACACACCTGATTTACTTAGCGAATTCACTAAAATCCCGAAGAATCCCGATCTACTGCTCTAGATCTTGGTTCCTATATTCGGCCATTACTAGGCATATTAGCAAAACCTATTCGGTTATATAACCAAATCCCAAAAGATTATCACAACTTAAATTCTCACCTTGCTGTCGATTTGAACACTAACCAAATCCCAAAAACTTGGTGATACCTCTTCTTGCAATCGGTTAGGCACTAAATCACCTAAATGGTTAGTTTTCGGCTTTTTGAATAACATACGAAACAGATTCATAACATTACTATAGCCTTAGCCGATTGTATATATGTGCTTAGCTTGCAATTTGAAATCCCGAAATCCTTGTATACCACTGTCGACTGCCCCTAAATATCCATAGTTAGATTCGGCTAACATAGTAACCAATATGGTCGAATATGCAGCTGCACTTACCTTGTGATTCCAAATCCTGAAAATAGTCTCTTAACCAAGGAGATGTCGAAATCCTACAGAGTACATGTTAGGTCCAATTCTAACATTAAATCACAATAAAATGGCCTTCGGCCTAAGATCTTATTTGCTTACCTTCGATCTAACAAAATCCCGAATGATTTTCTATTGTAGTCGACTTAGCAGAAAATCCCGAAAGAATCCTTCATGGTTTCGACCAAAGAATATTAATGGGATTAGTCTTTATATTTCGACAAGCCTAATAGAAAAGAATGGATTTCGAATTTGATCTTACCCCTACAGAAGAAATCGACTGCACCTATGACTGTCACCACAGAGATATTCGGCTTTGAGGCCTACTGAAGAATCGACTAGGAGTACCTTGTATATTCGGCTCTAGAAAAAGGGTAGCAAGGGGTTATGGATTCGGCTTCCACAAGGAACACAAAAGAAGAGGGATGAAGCCTTAGGGGTTACGGCTTTGGTGAAAAATAGGGGAGAGGAGATTTCGGTTATAACAGATAAAAAGAAAAAGAAGAAGAAAGTGATAGCTTGGAGAGAAAAGAGTACTTGAAAGAGAGGCCAAAAGTGTTGAATAAAATTCGGCTATCCCCCTTTACTAGCTTAGCCGAAAATTACTTCAAAAGAGTCCCTAGGCCGGCCACACACATCTCCTTATCAGCTTCCTCATTTTTCTCCTATTTTCCCTCTTCTATCAATTCAAAATAATAAAAAATAAATCTACATTTATCTATCTATTTAGCTGAATCTTTTATAAGGAATTATCCAAGTCAAATCCTCATCCTTCTAGTCTCCCCATGCCGTCCATCACTGCTCATCCATGCAGCAAAATAAAAATTCCTTTATTTGCTTCCCAGGTGACTCGAACCTAGCCCCCTTGCCCCTTGCATATGGCGTCACTTACTAGGCCTTAAGTGGCGCCTCCAAGCCACTGTACCAAGCCCATTTTCGTGTCATAATTCCCCTACAATTTCTCTTAAGGCCCCATCAGCTTAGCTTCCTCTTAAAACTTAAAACTTAATATTTTCTAAGGCATTTTTCTTACTTTCTAAAGTTCTAAAAATTCATAGGACACATTCATAACGTACAAAGGCATGCTACTTCATATAACTTAGCATTAATGCATAGGCCATAAATCCGGGATATTACAGTTCTACCCCCCTTAAAATAATTTCATCCTCGAAATTACCTGACTGAAATAAGTGAGGGTATTGCTGTCGCATTGCCTCTTCTGGCTCCCACGAAGCTTCTTCCGATCCATGATTTCTCCATAACACTTTGACTAGAGGAACTGACTTCCTCCGTAACACTTTCACATCTCGTTCCAAAATCTGAATCGGCTCTTCCTCGTATGACAAATCTGGCCTTAGCTCCACCTCTTCAACCGGCACTACATGAGATGGATCCGATCGATAACGACGTAGCATGGAAACATGGAATACGTCGTTCATCTGCTTCAACTCCGGTGGCAACTCTAACTGGTATGTCACTGGTCCAACTCGCTTCAATACCCGATAAGGTCCTATAAACCTTGGACTTAACTTCCCTTTATGGCCAAATCTCATTACCTTCTTCCAAGGCGAAACTTTAAGAAACACTTGATCTCCCACATCAAATTCTATTTCCTTCCGTTTGAGATCTGCGTACGACTTCTGTCTATCAGATGCTTTCCTTAACCGAGCTCGAACTACACTAACGTTGTAACACCCCAAACCCGGACAAGACACCACGTCCGAATCTGGTGTGTTACGGGGGAAAACGTTTTTGAGAGGTTAGATTTTCCGTTTAAAAACTGGATGAAAACATAGTGTATTTGAAGAAGCTTTGAGTAGGCTTGTTTGAAATCAGATGGTGTATTTGAAACCCGGAAATTTCGAAAACTTAACCAAAACGTGTGGTTAAAAACGAGTTTATTTCATTTAAAGATTCACGCAGTTCCTTAATGTTACTTAAACATTTTTGACTTAGTAGAACATCGAGTTTGATTTAAAAAAATCATTAGAGTTTACTTTATATCAAGACATAGTATAATACCCGATGGTATAATTGAAAACACATTGCGTTACAGTTTTGAAAACGTTGTCTTTCCAAGTTTTAGTAAAATTCATACCAACTTATTTTGTTAAAGCATGTTAAAAATCTATCTTAAAGCATAAACATCATAAAACATAATTTAAAGGCCTTTTACAATCCAAAATAAAACCCAAATAAAAGTAATTAAACTAAAGTACCCAAATGATAGAGTCTGAGTAAAACTTTATTAAGCATGGCATGAGCACCCCGAGTCCATCCCGGCTCCATGTCCGCGTCTACGAGTCACTTGAAATGTCAAAGGAGAGGGTGAGTCACAAGACTCAGTGCATAAATCCCGCTCCCGATAAAACAATCATGCTAACACACATCATATCATAGCAACATAATTAATGCAATCCGACCCTAACCATCCATACACCTTTTCTACCCCGTGTGGTACCAAACCACTGGTGGTGCCAAACCACTGGTGACAAATAGTCACAATGTGTTACCAAAACACTGGTGTCCCAAAGACACAATATCCGTCAATGTGGTGCCAAACCACTGGTGTCCCAAAGACACGATTGTGATACCAAATCACTGGTGACCGAAGTCACAAATCAATTGATGGGGCCAACCCATCGTGTGATACCAAATCACTAGCAGACGATCCCATATCTCAAGTGAGGCCAACCCACGGTGGTGTCAAACCATAGGGAGGAGTCGCAATGAGGTGCCAAACCTCTGGTGTCCCAAAGACACAAATGTGGTACCAAACCACTGGTGACCGTAGTAACAATAATCGAGTGATGGGGCCAACCCATCGTGTGATACCAAATCACTGGCGTCAATCCCTCAATACCGCCTTGTGGGGCCAACCCACTGTGGTGCAAAACCACGGGGACGAGACGCTGAGGTGCCAAACCTCTGGAGGTGCCAAACCTCTGGTGACCCAAAGTCACAAAGTGTGTTACCAAAACACTGGTGCTCGTCAGCACAAAATATCACTGCCCCCTCCACTCATGTCACCCATCATCATGCAATACTCATGTGATCATGCATATCATACAAGTCATACATATCATGCTAATATGTTTAACATCATTATCCCATATCACACACATCCATAATCATGGTACCATATAGATCATCAGTAAGCTCATAATAATACTGACTTACCCGAGTCTAAGATCATACCCAATAGGGTATCACATCAATCCTCACTGCTTCATTAATTACAACACAGGTTATCAATCATGTTACTAAACAGAAGTGTGTTAGTTTACACACCTGGAAAACAACAGCCTTAAACCCCTCGAACAGACCTAAGCCCCCTTGATTATCTTGCTCCTATAATCGGCCAAATAAGAGCATTAGACAACTTATCACATTCGGCCAAGACCATCTAACCCCAAAAGTATCCATATCAAACTCTCACCTTTAAACTTGATTTGGTTTCCCACCAAATCTCGAATCAAGCAGTGATTCCCCTTGACAATCAGCCAACCCCTAAAATAGAACAGTTAAACTTTAATGATCTTGACTTCATCGAAACCAAAAGATTGAACGATTAATGATAATACCAATCACTTACCACAACCACTGCTTACCAATCGGTTAGAAGAGTCGAAAACTCTTCTTGGTTACTTTTCAATATCCAAAGACCCTATCACAAGATGATTAACAAAAGGTTAATACCCTTCCAACCCCAACCAACCATGAGCTTTTAATCCAACCGAATTCAACATAGAACTAGAGAAGATGGACATGGCCATTTGGCCAAACACTTACCCCCTTCCAATCGAAAGAAAACAAGAACCCAACACGATTACCACCCTTCTAATATTCGGCCACCAAGGAACTACTAAGAGAGAGGAGAGTTTCGGCCAAGAGGAATAGAAGGAACAAATGGAGACACACGGCTTGAGCTTGAACAAAAGACAAGAATAAAAGATAAGTAGAGAGTGGGGACTTTCGGTTTGAAAGCAAATAGGTGAAGAAAGTGTTTTGGAAGATAAGATTCGGCTACCAAGGTTTCAAGAAGAGAAAAAGAATGTTTGAGAAGAGAGAGCTTCGGCTTGCACAATTGAACAAAAGAAGAAATAGTTTCGGCACAAAGGAATGGGAAGATGAATGGAGAATTCGGCTTCACAAATGAACCAAGGAAAAAGGAGATGAAGAGGAGGATATTCGGCTACCAAATGAACACCAAAGATCAAAGATATTTCGGCCAGTTTTAGGAGTGAGGTATTTCGGTTTTCAAAAGCAAAAAGAATGAGAGAAAACTCTTTGAGAAAATCGGCTTGTTTGACAAAATGAGAGAACTTTTGCTTACCAAATCCTTTTGGCCGAAAATGCACAAGGTAGAAAGTGCATTTCGGCACATCCCTCTTCCACACTAAGCCGTCCACTCCCCCACTCCAAACACCCAAAAATTCGGCCAATATCCCCCCATTCACTCACCACCACTCCTTCAAACATGCTTGACCAAGTCTTCCTCCTAAAATCCCTCATCACCCTCTATTTGAATGGGAAGACCAAGTCCAAAGTAGAATTCTAATTGCCTTCTACCTCTCCCTCCATGCAGTCCAAAATGGGAACCAAAATGGGGACTCTGCGACTAGAACACAGGATCTCTCCCCCTTGTAGATGACGCCACCCTCAAGCTCCAAGTGGCACATGCCTTGCCACTTTGCCAGCTCCTCATTTGTGCAACAAAACACCAAATAATATTCTTAAACCCCAGCTCTTTCAGCTCCTCTCACCTAAGCCCAAAAAACCAAAATTTTCCTATCTACTCAGGCACACTCCTAGCCTACAATTAAGCCCCGAAACTACACAAACAGCAACACAGCACACTGAACACATGCAAAACATGCAACAACAAAATAGCCCCTAACCCGGGATATTACAAACCTTCTCTTCAGATTCCGCCACTAACTCTGGACCCAAAACTCGACGTTCCCCTAATTCCGTCCAACACGTAGGAGTGCAACACTTCCGGCCATACAACGCTTCATACGGTGCCATCCAAATACTGGCCTGATAGCTGTTGTTGTAAGCAAATTCCGCTAAAGGCAAATATTCTTCCCAACTTCCTCTGAAGTCTATCACACAACCTCTCAGCATATCCTCTAACACTTGGATTACTCGTTCAGATTGCCCGTCTGACTGTGGATGAAAAGCCGTAGTGAAATCCAATCTGGTGCCTAAAGCTTGATGTAGCACTTTCCAAAACCGAGAAGTAAACCTTGGGTCCCTATCCGAAATGATCGATAGTGGAACTCCATGCAACCTTACAATTTCTGCCACATACAGCCTTGCCAATTTCTGCAAAGAATAGTCAACCCGCACTGGAATGAAATGCGCTGACTTTGTCAACCGATCTACTATCACCCATACCGAGTCCTTTTTAGTAGGCGTAAGGGGAAGCCTACTAACGAAGTCCATGGTGATTCTCTCCCACTTCCACTGCGGAATCCTTATTGGTTGAAGCAATCCTGACGGAACTTGGTGTTCAGCCTTAACTTGCTGACACGTTAAGCATTTCCCTACGAATTCGGTAACTTCCTTCTTAAGACCAGGCCACCAAAACTGTTCCCTTAGATCTCGATATAACTTGCTTCCTCCAGGATGCATAGCATAAGGGCTACTATGCGATTCCTGAAGAATCCTCAGCCTCAACTCCTCATTCTTAGGCATACAGACCTTACCCTTGAAGCACAATACTCCCTCGTCATTAATACCATAATCTTCCAACTCCTCCTTCTGTACTTGCTGTAGCTCAGCACTTAACTCATCATCAACCAACTGTCCCTCTTTCACTTCATTCAACCACTCGGCTTAACTTGTAGCTCTGCCAGCAGACTTCCATCATCATACAAGCTCAGATGTGCAAACATCGCCCTCAGATCCAACACAACCTTTCGACTTAGGGCATCCGCCACTACATTTGCCTTGCCCGGGTGATACTCTATCGAACAATCGTAGCCCTTCAGTAATTCAACCCACCTTTGCTGTCTCAGGTTCAACTCCTTCTGAGTCAACAGATACTTAAGACTCTTGTGGTCTGTGTAGATCAGTGACTTTTCTCCATAAAGATAGTGCCTCCACACCTTAAGAGCAAAGACCACTACCGCCAATTCCACATCATGCGTCGGGTAGTTAACCTCATGTGGCCTCAATTGTCGAGACGCTTAGGCGACTACCTTCCCATCTTGCATCAAAACACATCCTAGTCCCGTGTGAGAAGCATCACAATATACCACAAAATCCTTTCCTGCCTCAGGCTGAATCAAAACTGGAGCTTCAGTCAAAACCCTCTTAAGCTTCTCAAAGCTCTCCTATTGCTTATCCGTCCACACGAAAGGTACTTCCTTCCTCAACAACTTTGTCAAAGGTGCGGCTATAGATGAGAACCCTTCCATAAACCTTCTGTAGTAGCCTGCCAATCCCAAGAAACTACGAACCTCAGCCACCGACTTAGGTGGTTTCCAATCTAGCACCGCCTTAATCTTCCTAGGATCCACCCTTATCCCTTCTGCAGACACTACATGTCCTAAGAACGCAACTTCCTTAAGCCAAAATTCACACTTGCTGAATTTGGCATAGAGCTTCTTCTCCCTTAACACTTGCAACACAACCCGCAGATGCTCATCATGTTCCTCCTCAGACTTGGAGTACACTAGGATGTCGTCGATGAACACAACGACGAATCGATCCAAGTAAGGTTAAAAAACTCGGTTCATCATATCCATGAACGTAGCTGGGGCGTTCGTCAATCCAAACGGCATTACTACGAACTCAAAATGCCCATATCTTGTCCGGAAAGCTGTCTTATGGATATCCCCTTCCTTCACTTTAAGCTGATGATATCCAGACCTTAGATCTATCTTCGAGAATACAGCTGCCCCCTTAAGCTGATCGAACAAGTCGTCTATCCTCGGCAAAGGATACTTGTTCTTGATGGTCAGCTTATTCAGCTGACGATAATCTATGCACATACGCATAGTTCTGTCCTTCTTCTTCACAAACAAGACCGGTGCTCCCCATGGAGACACACTGGGTCGAATAAACCCACGATCAAGCAACTCTTGGATCTGAGCCTTGAGCTCCACCAACTCCTTTGGCGCCATTCTATACGGAGTGATTGACACAAGAGCTGTACCAGGTAGCAAGTCAATTCCAAACTCCACCTCCCTATCCGGGGGTATTCCCGGTAATTCCTCCGGAAAAACATCTACAAATTCCCTTACGGTTCTAACTCCTCTAACGCCCTCTTCCTTTGCATCCAATGCACTAACGAAAGCCAAGAATGCCTTGCATCCTTTCCGAACCATCTTATCAACCTTTAATGCTGAAACTACGTTAGACAGGTAGGTTTTCTTTCTCCTATCATAACTACTTCCTCATCCTCTGGGGTCCTTAACTCCATTCGCTTAGCTGCACAATCCAATATAGCTCGATGCTCTACTAGCCAGTCCATGCCAAGTATGAGATCGAATTCTCCGAAGGGTAATTCCATTAAGTCAGCCAGGAATACTGCTCCTTGAATCTCTAAAGGTACTTCCCGAAACATCTTATTCACCACTACAGTTTGACCTAGTAGGCTTACTACAGTCATCTCCCTATTAGATAGTTCAGAGGCTATGTCTAGAGTTTCAACTACTCTACATGCAACATAAGAATGGGTCGAGCCCACATCAATCAAAGCAAAGTAAGGCTTGCCAAATATAAGGAACGTACCGGTTATGACGTCCGGTGCGTCTCCATCTTCCCTACGGTGAACTGCATATACCAAGCCCGACTGTCTTGCTTCTGTATTACCAACACCTCTGCCAGGTGTTCCACGTCCTCTTCCCGCACCGTTACCTCTGCCATTCACACCTCGACCCCGCTGAGGTTGCTGTCCACCTCTACCAACCTGATTATAACCCTGACCCGCTGGTCGATTCCCATCCGGTTTCATGGGACAGTCCTTAATCATATGGTCCTTGGACCCACACTTGAAACATTCTCCCGTTTTCTTCCAACACTCACCTAAGTGCTTCTTCCCACACTGATCACAAGTACGATACTGCCCTCCTGTCGCAGCCTGCTGACCTCGCGGCCCATCCACTCTAGGCCTCTTTTGAACATTCCCAGATGACCCTGACGGTCCAAATCCTCTTTTCTGCTTATTCCGGTCCGTGTTCTGCCTTACGGAGTCCTTAATTCCTTCGGCTACCTTAGCCTTCTCTACTAATACTGCAAACTCCCGCTCTTGATACGGAGCTATCAATAACCTCAGGTCATCTCTCAGTCCGTCCTCGAATCGGACACATCGCTCATGTTCTGTAGCCACTATTCCTCGAGCATACCGGCTCAACCTTAGGAATTCAGCCTCGTACTCTGCCACAGCCTTGTTCCCTTGAACCAGCCCCAGAAATGCCTTCCTCTGCGCATCAATGTAATGAGTACCAACATACTTCTTCTGGTATGCCGTCTTAACATACTCCCAAGTGAGTTCCTCAGCCGTAGCACCATCCCGAATTGTGAGCCATCATTGATATGACTCATCGCGAAGAAGCGACACCATTCCTTTCACTTTCTCTGCAGCTGTCAGATCCAACTCATCCATAATTCGCTCGGTCGCCTCCAACCAATACTCAGCAGTACTGGGTGCCACACCAGATATGCCATGGAACACCTCAGCTCCATTGGCTCGGAGTCGCTCGGGTACAGATTTCCGAGCTCCCATATTTCCACCTGCTCCAGCCACCATCTCAAGAACTCGCAGCACAGCCTGCGATACAGCATCATCCCCCGTCTGATCTTGCTGCTCAACACCAACAGCTGGTGGTGGTGGCGGTGGTACCTCATTCTCAGACCCTTGACCTGATCTAACGGGTTCCGACACAGTCATTCTGCCTCTACCGCATCCTCGTACATTACGACCACGTCCCCTAGAGCTCATTTCTACGATCGCGCTTTAATCTGATTTAAGAAAGTTTTATGAATTAGCCTTTATTCCACTGATTAACCGCGAAGAAATTTTATGGAAGGAAGTTTAGTAGTAGTTCTTTCGATCATTCAGAGTTTCAAGTCTTCTATCTTAATTCAAAGAAAACACACGGTAGTATCTACCACACTCATTCACTATTCGAACATTTTTGTCTTATTCCTATCCCAGGGGTATTTTCGTAATTTGTCCTACAGGGGTATTTTGGTAATAAATCAGGGTCAATTTGAAAATCTTTGTAAATCAAGGCACTTTGAAATGTTCAAAACTCTAGGGTATTTTAAAAATTCCCCCCAAATCGAAGGTATTGCAGAAATTTTGGAAATCGGGGTTATCTTGGTAATTTTGTAAATCAGGGGTAATTTGGTAAATTTTTCGAATCGGGGTATCTTGATATTTTTGCAAAATAGGGTTTTTGGATATTTTTACAAAGTCAGAAAATTTTATTAAAATCAAGAATAGTATGGTAATTTTAGAAACCAATGGCATTTTAGGAATTTTACCACTAGGGGTATTTAGGTAATTTCGTAAATCGGGAATATTTCAAAAAATTTGATAGAATAGTTTTCACAAATCAAGGGTAATTTGAGGATTTTAAAACTAGGGTTTCATAAAAATACGGCTAGTCCCTTTCGGGTTTTAGTTATTGGGTTTAGCCCGTGAATAAGTCCTCTTGGTTAGGGTGAACCGTCACTACGCACCAGGTAGGATTCGAGTGGAGAGGAGGTGAGTCACTAGGACTGCTTAAATACCAAGCTCCCACCGAAACCAATCCTAGACATGCGCACAATGGTTGCCACACCCTAGCTCGGTGACTTAGTCACAGGTTTGTTTAATTAGGCATTAAAGTTTTATGTAATTGTTGGGGTAAACTAGTCCTATAGTTCAAGTACTTATCATACTAATCTACGTTCCATTTCTACCCTTCTACAAATCATACAATAATTCACACAATGGATAGGGGTACTTACCTGGTGGACTTCGGGTCGGAGACTTAGGTGCCATGCCAGAAAAACCTGCTTATTTCACAAAAATTTTCACAAAATTTTTTTGGGCTTAATTTTGAAAACGTTTTGGGCCTTAAACCCAAGGCCGAGAGTTTTAAAACTGGGCTCTGATACCAAGCTAAAACACCACAAACCCGGCCCACGAGTCTCGACCAGATCTGGTATGTTCCTCGAGAAAAACGTTTCAAACTTATTTATTTCTTGGGAAAACTTTAAGTGATTTTGGAGAATAGTTGATTTGGGTTCAAATTGAAAACATGGTTATTTTCAAAGATTTCGTTTTGTTAAAACTTCATGGTTGTTTTTCAAATCCATAAGTTACCGGTAAAAGTCGAGTCCTTAGAGTTTGTTAATAAAAGTGAAAATCATTTGTATTTAGGTGTCAAAACATTTTTCATTTATTATTAAGAAAAGTTACTTAAACTTTAATTTGATGAAAAATTCGAAACATAATAAAGTAATTAAAATGCATGCATAAACAGTTCATACTAGTGGCCTTATTACATCAGAAACAAAACCCAAAATAAATTTAAGGTACTTAAATAAAATAAAATGTCCAAATAATAATATTCGTGCTGAGCATGGCCACCACTAAGCTCCTGCAGACCCGGTTCATTACTGAGCGTCACCTGAAAAATATCCCACAAGGGGTGAGTCAAACAGACTCAATGTGTACAACCAACACTAAGTCCTAACGATTCAGGCATATCAGATCTTACAGACATACATATAGCAATTAAACATAATGATGCAAACCCGAACCCAAGCCTAGATACCATCCGCTACATATCACCCGTACCAACCATCACACCGTGGGGACTACTAAGTCGACCCTCCATCCGCTACACACCATCGAAGGCAGTCGCTGTAGTCGACGTGCTCATCGCCCTTATATATTGTGGCATAGCCACCAGATAATTATTCGTGACATAAGTCACCACATTCAGATTACGTGACAGAAGTCACCACATTCAGATATTTGTGGTATAAACCACCAGATCACTTCCCCTTATCATAATTTCCCATATGCCCCATGTCATACAAATCATGCAATATCATGCCTTATGCCTCATTTCACATTCTTATCACATTCACATATGTGCCATATATTATACTCATAGTAGGAGTAGGTAAACGTACCTGAGTACTTTGTACCATTGCATGGTACTTTAGCCATAATCTTACACTTTCATATTAACACATTTATTAAACATAACCATAAAATCTATTAAGGCATAGTGTGGGGTACACACCTGATTTACTTAGCGAATTCACTGAAATCCCGAAGAATCCCGATCTACTGCTCTAGATCTTGGTTCCTATATTCGGCCATTACTAGGCATATTAGCAAAACCTATTCGGTTATATAACCAGATTCCAAAAGATTATCACAACTTAAATTCTCACCTTGCTGTCGATTTGAACACTAACCAAATCCCGAAAACTTGGTGATACCTCTTCTTGCAATCGATTAGGCACTAAATCACCTAAATGGTTAGTTTTCGGCTTTTTGAATAACATACGAAACAGATTCTTAACATTACTATAGCCTTAGCCGATTGTATATATGTGCTTACCTTGTGATTTGAAATCCCGAAATCCTTGTATACCACTGTCGACTGCCCCTAAATATCCATAGTTAGATTCGGCTAACATAGTAACCAATATGGCCGAATATGCACCTGCACTTACCTTGTGATTCCAAATCCCGAAAATAGTCTCTTAACCAAGGAGATGTCGAAATCCTACAGAGTACATGTTAGGTCCAATTCTAACATTAAATCACAATAAAATAGCCTTCGGCCTAAGATCTTATTTGCTTACCTTCGATCTAACAAAATCCCGAATGATTTTCTATTGTAGTCGACTTAGCAGAAAATCCTGAAAGAATCCTTCATGGTTTCGGCCAAAGAATATTAACGGGATTAGTCTTTAGATTTCGACAAGCCTAATAGAAAAGAATGGATATCGAATTTGATCTTACCCCTATAGAAGAAATCGACAGCACCTATGACTGTCACCACAGAGATATTCGGCTTTGAGGCCTACTGAAGAATCGACTAGGAGTACCTTGTATATTCGGCTCTAGAAAAAGGGTAGCAAGGGGTTATGGATTCGGCTTCCACAAGGAACACAAAAGAAGAGGGATGAAGCCTTAGGGGTTAAGGCTTTGGTGAAAAATAGGGGAGAGGAGATTTCGGTTATAACAGATAAAAAGAAAAAGAAGAAGAAAGTGATAGCTTGGAGAGAAAAGAGTACTTGAAAGAGAGGCCAAAAGTGTTGAATAAAATTTGGCTATCCCCCTTTACTAGCTTAGCCGAAAATTACTTTAAAAGAGTCCCTAGGCCGGCCACACACATCTCCTTATCAGCTTCCTCATTTTTCTCCTCTTTTCCCTCTTCTATCTATTCAAAATAATAAAAAATAAATCTACATTTATCTATCTATTTAGCCGAATCTTTTATAAGGAATTATCCAAGTCAAATCCTCATCCTTCTAGTCTCCCCATGCCGTCCATCACTACTCATCCATGCAGCAAAATAAAAATTCCTTTATTTGCTTCCCAGGTGACTCGAACCTAGCCCTCTTTCCCCTTGCATATGGCGTCACTTACTAGGCCTTAAGTGGCACCTCCAAGCCACTGTACCAAGCTCATTTTCGTGTCATAATTCCCCTACAATTTCTCTTAAGGCCCCATCAGCTTAGATTCCTCTTAAAACTTAAAACTTAATATTTTCTAAGGCATTTTTCTTACTTTCTAAAGTTCTAAAAATTCATAGGTCACATTCGTAACGTACAAAGGCATGCTACTTCATATAATTTAGCATTAATGCATAGGCCATAAATCCGGGATATTACAGTATATAGCTAGATATGGCATGTATAGGCTAGTATTTTGGTATAAGTTTGCTGTATAAACTTAGCCATTTAGCCATGAGATGTGGCTAATTATAAGTTGATATTTTGCCTTAATGAATATGATATGTGATGTATGTCTGCGTAGGTTAGATGACTTTGGAAATGGTCAAGTTTTTGGGTAAGTATTTGGATGTATTATGCTTGTGAATTCATAAGTTTTAGTCTTATAATTTGTTATGAATGGAGTTGAACTTCAATATAGAGTTTGAATGAGTATCTTGATATGTTTTTGATGACTAATTGTGCATAAATTGAATTGGTAATTTTGCTTGTAGGTAAGAACTTAATGTGGGTGGCATATTGGCCTTACAAATGGCCTATTTTTGCCACACGGTTGTGGCAGACGGGCGTGCCTAGTGACCGTGGGGCTAAGTCAGTAGCTAGCTAAGAGTACACGGCCTTAGCTCACGGACGTGCTTGGTGGCCGTGGAGCCAAGTCAGATTCGACCACGGCCAAGGTACACGGGCGTGCTTGGTGGCCGTGGGGTTAAGTCAGATTCGACCACGGGGGAAACACATGGGCGTGTCTAGTTGCCGTGGGAGGCACACGGTCTGCCCACACGGGCGTGTAAGCCCTGAAACTTAGAATAGTTTTAAATTTTCAAAAATTTCTATATGTGTCCTGGATTAGTTCCGACCCTGTTTCTGAGCATGTTTTAGGTCTTGTTGACCTACAAAGGGGACTCTATGATTGATATTGATGATTTACTTTTCAAATTTTCTGATAAAGTTTTCGATCTGTCAGGTAATGCCCTTAACCCTAATCCGGCGACGGACACGGGATAGGGGTGTTAAAGAGTCTGACTTGTTTTGAAATGTAACCACGAAGGACACAGTCAAGACACACGCCCGTGTGCTCAACCGTGTGGGCAATTATAGGCCATTTTCAAGGCCAAAATGCCACCCACACTATGGGATATCCTTACAAGTATAATACCAATTCAATTCATGCAAAAATAACCAAATTTTCCAAGCATTCAAAGGCATCTCAAGCATACCATTTAAGGCAACATTTAGCTCAACTTATTCACAAGCATTTCCAAACATGATCCATTCACAAACTTACCATTAGCATGACCATTTCAACAACCATCAAACCTCACCAAACAAGGCATCATATAACAAGATTACTTAATCATAACACAACCATATATCTAGCCATATCACATGGCTATGTACTTATCTCAAACATACTCCAAAACAACTAGCCTATACATGTCATATTTAACTATATTCACATTCAAAAGTACCAAAGTAGAGTTTCATAGTATGGGGATGATCCTCGACGATTCTCGAGCCTTTTGTAGCTTTGACGACCTATTAAACAGAGTAAACACACACAAAGTAAGCTTTCCAAAAGCTTAGTAAGCCATATACAAATAAACTTAACATATAGGCATTCATTATTCATGTCAAATATGAGATTACTACTAGCTCATTTGCACATTCATAATTCTTCTTAGCTCATTTATTTAGCCATTTGCTTACCAACATATTTATCACCTTGTATTTCTTTAGATCATAGCTCATTCACACATATATCACATTTTACCTCATCAAATCTATTCACATATCTCATCTAGGTAAGTTCATATACACACTTACCTTTCATACACTTGTTTAGTGTACAATTCAAACGTACCTGATTCGTTTATACATATCACGTAGATTTTCATTTTTTGGATTTGCCCGTTGAACCCTTAGGAATCAAATAGGATACTCAGAGTACTCAGAATAGTCGTACAATGCCAACGTCCCAAACATGGTCTTACATGGACTCAGTTATCGATGCCACTGTCCCAGACAGGGTCTTACACGAATCAATACAATGCTAATGTCCCAGACATGGTCTTACACGTAAATCTCATATCGATGCCAACGTCCTAGACGTGGTCTTACACGATATTACATATCAATGCCAACGTCCCAGACGTGGTCTTACATGATATCACATATCGGAAACCTATGTCATGACATATGTAATCCTATCTATTCCTAGGTTCGTACGGAGCTTCTCGGACACTAATACATTATCGATACTTTCTCGGATTTCATATATTCATCATTTCATACACTTTCATCACAATTTAGTTTCATATGAATATACATAAATCAATACAAATACATTTATTTGTATATAGACTTACCTCAGATTCGGATAAACAGAAACGAACTCGGCTATTCAATTACTTTCGATTTCCCACGATCTAAGTCTGTTTTCTTCGGTTCTTGATCTATACATATTTAAATTTAACTCATTTATTCACTAATTCATGCAATTTAATCCAAAAACACATATTTAGGGCAATTTACAAATTAGCCCTCATATATTCACATTTTGGCATTTTAGTCCCTATTTCACAAAATCACAAAAATACACAAAATCTTATGTTACCCATGCCTAGCTGAATTTTACTCATACTCATATAAATCCATATATTTCATTTATTTCACAATTTAGTCCTTCAAAATATTATTTTCTCAATTAAGTCCAAATTACTAAAATTCATCAAAAATCCAAAGACAAACTATGTTAATCTATCACATATCTTTCATAATTCATCTTCAAACATCACAAAACTCATGTGTTCATCAATGGCACATTTCAAAATCTTCATCAATTCACAAAATTGAAGCATGGGTTTTGAAGAACACAAAGCAACGATTACAAAAACGTAGAAATTATCAAAAACCGAGTAAAAAACTTACCTTAATTTTTGCTTCAAGCTAGTCGATTGTTCAAAGCTTTAAACTTTCTTTTCTTTTCTTGTTTTTGGTGGTGGATGATACCAAAATAATGAAACCATTGTTTTATTTTATGTTTTAATTAGCTTATTAAACATTTTACAATTTTAACCTTTATTAAACCTTATAAAAATCATGTATAATATGGACATAAATGTCCACTAGAATAAACAAAGGTATAACATCCACTTAAGGACTTCACCTTTAATAAGCCATATCAAATCAACACATTAACAAATGAATTGCTACTTTTACCTTTTATGCAATTTAGTCCTTTTTCTCAAATTAAGCACACAAACTATAAAATTAATTCACAGAAATTTCACACATGCTTAATCATATACTGCAAGCATAGAAAATAATATTAAAATATTTTTCTGACTCGGATTTGTCTTCCCGAAACCACTATTTCGACTAGGTCTAAATCGGAATGTTACAGTGTGTCCTCTGTATTGAGAAAATTTTTCAAATTTTTGTGGAAGTTTATAAGTTTTCAATTTAGTCCCGAACCGCTCCTAAAGCATGTTTAAGGCCTCGTAGGCTATTGTATAGGACAAATTGAATGACGATTGTATGAAATGGTTGAATGTATGAGAAAAGTACTGTTATATATGTTAAAAGTCAGTTAATGCTCTGTAACCCTATTCCGACATTAAATATGGTAAGGGGTGCTACACTTATGTAAGCCCTCGAGGCCCAAAATACACATTAGAAACAGGTCGGGACTAAACCGGGTACTCAAAGAATATTTAAGAAAACATTAAAAAAACTTTCAAAGTTTCAAGGGACACACGCCCGTGTGGCCAGGCTGTGTGTCTCACACGGTCAAAAGACATGCCCGTGTCTCAGGTCGTCTGGACATTCGAAATAGAGACGCATGGTCGTGTCCCAGTCCGTGTCCAAACTTGGGAGTTTACTGACTTGGGTCACACGGCCAAGCCACACACCCATATACTTGGTCGTGTGAGTATACTGACTTGTATAAATAAGGTGCAGGGGTCACACGGCCAAGTCACACGCCCGTGTGCCAGGCCGTGTGAATAATTTGAGCATTCTTACTTGTAATTTATAAAAAGTAGGCGACACACGGCCAAGCCACATGCCCGTGTGCTAGGCTGTCTAATCAAATTTAGGTATACTGACTTGTGCAAATTTTTAAATACAGGGGACACATGACCGTGCAACATGGTTGTGTGTCACACACGGCTGAAACACACGCCCGTGTGGACTAAATAGGCTATTTTTCTAGCCACATTTCTCACCTAATTGGTCTTCCACCTATATTAACACTTTAACACATTCACAAGCCAATCCAAGACATTTAAACCAAGCCAAAACCAAGTCTTATACATGATATAATACCTCACATAACCAAATATACAAACTTATCTAACCTATCAAATACTCTTATGCATATTCGATTCTCATTTCACTTTCATTCATTCACCCACGCACATATCAATTTGATGAATCGACATATATATATATATATATATATATATATATATATGTATATCAAAATATACTAAACATTAGCCATTCAAATGGCTAATCACAACAAAACATTTACATACCAACATCTGGCTAAAATTACCTATGCATGCCATTACAACCAAAATAATTTACTATATATATACTGAAATAAGTCGATGGATAGTATGAGATATCTCCGCCAAGCTTCTAACCCGACGAGCTTCCAAATTACTATTAAACAGGAGAAACAAAACAGAGAAAGCTTTAAATCTTAGTAAGTTCGTATAACATGGAATTTAACTTACCATTTAATTCACATTTAAGGTAAGCAAACTAAACATGCTCAAGCCAATTTGGCCAAATGCCTAAACACATATCCCCATCAAGCATATTAGTCATGTAATTCATATAATAACTCATCAACACAGTTGAACATAGTTACCAAGCAAGTTCCTTACATGAATCATCATTTCACTTTTCAACATATAATGTAATATCATTTCCATGTAATTTTATGTATACACTGATAATAGTTCGTATCGGATTCACATTTTCTTATAATAGTACATTGCCTGTTGAACCATTTAAATATCGTTGGATACACGAGTAGTACACACGAAGTGTACAAATCTGTAATCTGTCAATTCGTATAATATTTGTCAATTTATATTCAAGAATGCTCATGTGAGCATATATCGAGTAGCTCTTTCGAGTCATATAACAGGAAGCTCATATGAGCCATGTAACGGGAAGCTCAATCGAGCTGTATATCGGGAAGCTCCGGAGAGCCAATTATCGAAAAGCTTATACGAGCCATAAACGGGAAGCTCATGCGAGCCAATATCTGGAAGCTCTGGAGAGCCAAATAATGCGAAGCTCGTGAGAGCCAAGTTTCGGGACGCTCATAAGAGTTGGGGTGTGTCTGCAACAAATGCAGGACCACAACCAATCCGGGAACCCTTAATGACAATGTCATTTGTATCCATCGAATTTCTTAGGTTCAAACGGGTCTTGGTACTTGTCAGATATCTTTGGATATGTGATCAATGCTTATACATGGCAATTATACATTTCACATACATATCATTCAATTTAAACATATAAATATACAATTTAGTTACACGAACTTACCTCGACAAATGTTCGTAGACTTGTAAGCTACTAATCCGATACTTTTTCTTTTCCTCGTTCTAACTCCGTATTTGGTCTATTTGAATCTATATGAATGAATTTAACTCAATTTAATACAATTTATATTCAATTCAATCCAATACACATCTTTGGTAAAATTACTATTTTGCCCTTATACTTTTAATTAATTACGATTTTATCCCTAGGCTCAGAAAATGAAATTCATACAATTTAATCCTTATTCCAAGCCTAGCCAATTTTTATATGTCACAATAACAGCCAATGTATTTCATAAAATTCAAAAACTTTCCATGAATTTTTCATCTTTTCAATCTAGTCCCTAAATCATAATTTCATCAAAATTCTCTTTACAAAAGTTGTTTATCTATCAACAACCTTCAATTTTCTACCATAAAACCTCAAAATTCATACATACTCATCCATGGAAAAACCCTAACACTTTCATAGTTTTGCAAATTAATCCCCAAGATAGCTAGTTTAAGCTATTACGATCTCGGAAACATAAAAATCATTAAAAATGGGACAATACTCACCTAATTAAGCAAAATAAGCTTACTAATTTCAAGCTCCCATAACTAGGGTTTCCATGTTTTTAATTTAGGAAAGATGATGAAAATGATGATATTTTATTATTTAATTCATTTATTATCTTTTATTTTATCATCTTTCCAATTTAACCTTTAATAATTTACTAAATTTCAATGATGAATAATCATCCTTATCTACTAACTCCTTTAATTGGTCTATTTGCCATATAAGGACCTCAAATTTTGAATTCCATGGCTATTTGATAAGAGCTACTAGAATTCAACTTTTGCATTTTATGCAATTTAGTCCGTTTTATCAGATTAAACATGAAATTAGTAAAATTCTCTTATCAAAATTTTCATACGATATTTCTATCATAATGTAAACTATAAAATAATATTAAAATAAATTTTCTTCCGGCCTCAAATTTGTAGTCCCGAAACCATTGTTCTGATTTTACTGAAAACGAGTTGTTACAACTCTCCCCCATAAGAAATTTTTGTCCTCGAAAATCTTACCATTAAAGAGGTTCGAATATTGCTTTGTTATGGTCTCCTCAGGTCCACAGGTAGCTTCTTCTATTCCATGTCATTGCCAAAGAACTTTTACTAAAGCTACCTTTTTATTTCTCAATTCTTTCACTTCACGTGCCAGAATTCTGATCGGTTTCTCACTGTATGTCATGTCAGGCTGAATCTCGACATCCGTTGAACAGATAACATGTGAAGGATCTGATTGATACCGTCGTAACATATACACATGAAAAACATTGTGAATTCTGTCAAGCTCTGGTGGTAGAGCTAATCGGTACGCAACAGGTCTGATTCTCTCCGTAATCTCATATGGCCTGATAAATAGTGGACTCAATTTACCTTTACAGCCAAACTGAAGAATTTTCTTCCAAGGTGAAACTTTTAAAAATACTTTGTCACCAACTTGGAATTCTATTTCTTTACGTTTAAGATCCACATAAGATTTCTGATGATTAGAAGCTGCTTTCAAGCTATCTCGGATCAATTTCTCCATATATCCTTTTCTCACTAAGCTCAGTCCAATACAACGAATTTCGACATTTACAACTATACAGAGCTTCGCCCGGTGCCATCTTTATACTTGACTGATAACTATTATTATATGTGAATTCGACTAACAGCAGATATTTTTCCCAATTGCCTTCGAAATCTAAAACACAACACCGAAGCATATCTTCAAGAATCTGAATCACAAATTCAGATTGACCATCCTTCTGAGGATGAAATGCGGTACTAAAATATAATTTCGTACCCAAAGCTTCTTGTAACTTGTTCCAGAATCAGGATGTGAAACGCAGATCTCTATCTGAAATAATGGAGATTGGTACTCCATGCAAACTGACAATCTTAGAAACATATAATTCTACTAATCTATCCAGGGAGAAATCCATACGTACCGGAATAACATGTGCAGACTTCGTCAAACGATCGACAATAACCCATATGGCATCTTTCTTTTTTGGAGATAGAGGTAACCCCGATACAAAATCCATAGTAACTCTATCCCATTTCCATTTCGGTATAGTGATTGGCTGTAACAGTCCTGAAGGTACCTAATGTTCAGCTTTAACTTGCTGACATATCAAACATCTAGATACGAATTTAGAAATATCACATTTCATTCCCGGCCACCAGTACATCTGTTTCAAATCATTGTACATTTTATTACTCCCTAGGTGAATAGACATTGTACCATCATGAGCTTCGTGCAAAATTTTCTGTACAAACTCTAAATTCTTCGGTACACAAACTCTGCCTCTAAAAAATAGACAGTCATCTGTCCTAATTGAAATTCTGAATCAGAAGTCGATTCACACTGTACCCGTTTAGCTTGCAACACATTATCACTTTTCTAAGCTTCGTAGATCTATTATAGAAACATCGGTTTAGCTTTTAACTTAGCTAAGATTGAGCCATCATCAGACAATGACAATCGGGTATTCATTGCTTGCAAGGCAAACAGAAACTTTCTACCCAGAGCATATGCCACGACATTTGCCTTTCCCGGATGATAATCAATTACCAAGTCATAATCTTTCAACAATTCAAGCCATATACGCTATCTCAGATTCAAATCTTTCCGATTCAGGCTAAACTAGAACTGGTGCTTCAGTCAGCAAGAATTTCAACTAGTCAAAACTTTGCTGACATTTATCAGACCATTCAAATTTCACATCTTTCTGTAATAGATGTGTCATCGGCGAAGCTATCATCGAAAACCTTTTTACAAATCTCTGATAATAACCAGCTAATCCTAGAAAACTTCGACTTCATATACATTTTTCAGTGGTTTCCAGTTAACAATAGCTGATATTTTATTCAGATCAACTCTAATACCTTCAGTTGATACTAGATGTTCCAAAAAACCAACTTCTCGAAGCCAAAACTCACATTTGCTAAATTTAGCATACAGTTTTTTTCTCGCAAAGTTTGCAGTGCAATTCTCAGATGTTCGGCATGCTTAGTCTCATCTCGAGAATATACCGAGATATCATCAATAAATACCACCACAAATCTATCCAGATACGGTTTGAAAATTTTATTCATTAAGTCCATAAATAATGCGGGTGCATTTGTTAAACCGAATGACATCACAAGGAATTCATAATGTCGGTACCTGGTTCTGAATGTTGTTTTCGGCACATCTGACTCTTTCACCCGTAACTGATAATAACCAGAACGAAGATCAATCTTTGAAAACACTGTGGCACCTTTCAACTGATCAAACAAGTCATTAATACGTGGCAGTGGATACTTATTCTTGACTGTAACTTTATTGAGCTGCCGGTAGTCAATACATAATCTCAAGGATCCATCTTTCTTTCTTAACAAACAGAACCGGTGCACCCCAAAGTGAAGAGCTAGGTCGAGAAAAGCCCCTATCAGTCAACTCTTACAACTGTGCTTTCAACTCTTTTAATTTTGTAGGAGCCATTCTATATGCTACTATAGATATTGGTGTTGTTCCCAGTACTAGATCTGTAGCAAATTCAACTTCTCTGACTGGCGGCAATCCAGGTAACTCCTCTAGAAACACATCAGGATACTCACAAACCACTAGCACTGATTTAATCTTTGATTCAAACACTTTAGTATCCAACACATATTTCTATCTGACATGGCTGATATTACATTAGACAACCCATCCATTTTATCTGATTCAATACAGATCATTTCACCATTCTGACATTTCAACATAAGATGCTTCTATTTACAATTTACCACGGCATCATGCTGAGTTAACCAATTCATACCTAGACTCACATCGAATTCATCAAACGATAATAACATCAAATTATAAATCATCACATACTGACCCAGGGGGTTTGAAACTTTAACCACGAATTTAGTGGACTCAACATGTAAATTTTTATTAGACACTAAATTCATGCAAATGTATGAATGGGTTAAACCGAGATCAATTAAAGCAGTTACATTAGTATCAATAAAAGAGAAAGTACCAGTAATAACATCTAGCGCAAAGGCATCCTCACCTGCACGAATAGCATAAGTTTTGGCTGGTGCTCGTGCTTCAGATCCGAGAGTAGAATCTTTTTTCATACCCCGGCTACCACTCACATTACCGGGATTACGAGGTGGTCTACCTCTTGTAGCGAGGTTGCTCGGCCTTGAAGTTTGAATGGTATCTTTTTTAGGTTTCTCTGGGCAGTCTCTAAAATAGTGGTCAAAGGAACCACATATAAATACTTTCTATCTGTAATGATAGAATTTATTACTAATTCTCATATCCTTCCTCAAAGAATATTAACAGAAACAAAATATTTAAGCATATGCCACATATGTGGCCAATAAACTTTCATATCACATTGATAACATAAGTTATCTGCCGTAACCATTTTTTGACAAAACGGGAATCGACCTTGGGTTTTGAAAATGAGTAAAACGGGAGTCGCCAACGACCTTTTATTAGGTGTGATCGGATCACCTTTGTTTTAATAAAACTTTCGGTTTACTAAAACGGGGTTTTTGGTCTACGAACATTCGAGAAAATAAGTCCGGGAGTCGGTTACGTACGAGGAAGGATTAGCACCCTCGTCGCGCCCAAAATTGGTACCGATTTGATCAATTAATGTCCTTATGTCGAAAGTTGGAAATTTTTGAGGAATTTAAAGCTCTTGACCCTTTTTAGAAATATTTGCCCTTTTCTTGAATTAAACCGAGATTTTCTTGTTTCGAAGAAATAAAATGTCACATCCAATACTTTAGGACACGGTAGTTTGAATCCTCGATCCTAAGATCATCTCATAGTCTTCCGGAGTGCAAATCAAGACTTTCTCGTCCCCCAAGGGATTAAAGTATCACATCCAATACTTTAGGACACGGTAATTTAAATCCTCGAGTCGGAGATCATCCTATAACTTTCAAGTTAAAAAGAAAGGGGATCTTCTTGTTTCAAAAGGATAAAGTACCACATCCAATGCTTTAGGACACGATATTTTAAACCTTCGAATCCAAGATTATCCCATAATTTTCTCGAGTTTTTAAAAAAAATCAAGATCTTCTTGTTCCAAAAGACTAAAATATCACATCCAATACTTTAGGACATGATAATTTAAACCTTTGAATCCAAGATCATCTCGAAAATATTGATTTACGAAAAGAGGACGCCAACGAAAATAATCGTGAAAATGTCGAAGCAAAAATAAAGAAATAAAACAAAAATATTAAAAACAAAACAAGACACAAAAAACAATGTCAATAATAGTAATAGTAATAATAATGTCAACATAATAATAATAATAATGGTAGTAAACATAATAATAGTAATAATAATAATAATGATAATACAAAATATATACAAAACGATAATATAAGCATAATAATGATAATAACAAGGTGCAATATATAATAATACATTAATAATAGTAATAATAATAATAATAATAGAAAATATATACAGTATGATAATGATACGATAATAATGTAATAATAATAATAATAATAATAATAATAATAATAATATAACATATACAACATAATAATATTACTAATAATAACTAATAATAATAATAATGATAGTAATAATAAAGATATAATGATATAAATATGATAGTAATAATGATATAATAATAATAATAATAATAATAGTAATAATAATAATACTAATAATAACAACACATAATATATACAATATGCTAATAACAATAATAATAATAATAATAATAATAACAACATATAATATATACAATATAATAATAACAACAATAATAGTAATAATAATAATAATAATAACATATACAACATAATAATATTACTAATAATAACTAATAATAATAATAATGACAGTAATAATAAAGATATAAACTATATACAATACCAATATAAATATAATAATAATGATATAATAATAATAATAATAATAATAATAATAATAATAACAACACATAATATACAATATACTAATAACAATAATAATAATAAAAATAATAATAATAATAATAATAATAATAATAATAATAATAATAATAACAACAACATATAATATATACTATATAATAATAACAACTAATAGTAATAATAATAATAATAAATAATAATAATAATAATAATAATAATAAAAGATTGCAAAATAACTAACAAGGGATCCAATTGCATCTAATAATGGAAGTCTGGGGTTGATTTGAAAAATAATAAGAGGAAAAGGGGTTATTTGCAAAACGCGCAAAAGCCAAGGGGTTTAAAGGGGAATTTTCCCGCATTCGCAAAACGCAGCGCTTAATTTGGGATTAAAATGAACATGGATTGAAGTTGAAGGAAAAATTAAAAATAAAAAGGAAACTCGATTGCGAAAATGTGAAAGGGCGGAGGGACCTGGGGCGCAATTTGCCCCTTTTGAACAGAAACACGCGGATCTTCTCCAGGGGCGGGTCGGATTCGGGTCAGGGGATCAAAACGACGTCGTTTTGGGCTTTGATGGCTAGCCCCAAAACGACGTCGTTTTGTGAGGGCTATATAAGGCCAAAGTTGCCAAAAAAATCATTTCATACTCTGTTTCTAAAAAAAAAAACTAACATTCTCTCTTTTCTTCTCTGCAGGGCAGGGACCTCCGACGGGGAAACCGCCATTGACGCCGCCGCCGGCCACCGAGACTTCCCCTTTTTTTTATTATATATATGTATGTGTATGTATATATATTGTTTTTAGAAGAAAATAAATAAAAAATAACTTATAAGTATATTTTCGAAGGGAGATAATAGAGAAACAAAATAAAATATCAACCTTTAACTCTTGGCTCTTTCTTTTCTTCCGATTGTCTGTTGTAATCGTTTTCTTTTTTGTATTCTCTCGATTACTCTAAAAACAAGACCCCTCTTTCTCTGTTACGTATTCGGTTTTATATCCAAAACCAAAGAGTAAAAAAAAATACATTATTGTTGTTTTCTTCTTGCTGTTGTGTGTCTTTTCTGCAGATAGTGGAGTGGTTGTGGGACTCGGTGGCCGACAACGGCCAGTGGAGCTGCGCACCAAGGGACTTGCGGCGCACCCCTTTAGGGTTTCAACAAAAACCCTAAAAGTTTTCTGAAAAACTTTAAGTTTTGGGCCTTTGGGCCTTTTGTAATGTAATGGGCTCGGGATTAATGACCCAGGCCAAAATTGGTGATTACAGCTGCCCCTCTTTGCTCATTGTCGTGAAACGATAATAGAGCAAAGACAATAGAAGAACCAATTTTGCCCGGTCTTGGCCAAGCCTTGACTTGTTGGTACTCGTCTTCTTCAAACAGCTTCAAACTCAACTGTAACTTGCTGCTTTGATCCGCTTCACTGTTTCGTTATATCTTCAGGGAGATAATCATTTCCTATTCCATTGCTTCTTCAAGGGCACAGTAGCTAGCGCCTTGGTCGGCTTCGATGTGATTTCAAGGCTTTGATCTTCTCCACTGGGACTTCAAAGAAATAAATCTGAACCTTTCAAACTGCTTCCTTACCATATTCGGGGAAACTTCGATCTTCATTCTGCTCCACTGCTACTTCAAAAAGATATGGCCTGTAGCTTCGTGTTGCTCTTGCTCAACACGACTTCAGTCTTCCGTCTGTAAGTACCTCCGCGTGTGACCCGAGGCTCAACCACACTCTCGTGAGTTTTTTTTTTTTTTAGACAGAAATTTGTAAAGCATAAATTGAAAATACTTCGGCCTCTCGTAATATGAACTAATTTTTGCAAGCAGGAATTGAAAGAAAAACAGAAATTAAAAATTCCTCAGGGTGTGGCCCGAGGCTCAACTCGCCTCTCGCAATATGAGTTGATATTTTGAACAGAAATTAAAAGACACCTCAGGGTGTGACCCGAGGCTCAACTCACCTCTCTCTGAATATGAGTTGATATTTTGAAAAGGAATTAAAAGACACCTCAGGGTGTGACCCGAGGCTCAACTCACCTCTCTCTGAATATGAGTTGATATTTTGAAAAGAAATTAAAAGACACCTCAGGGTGTGACCCGAGGCTCAACCACACCTCTCTCTGAATATGAGTTGATATTTTGAAAAGGAATTAAAAGACACCTCAGGGCATGACCCGAGGCTCAACTCACCTCTCTCTGAATATGAGTCGATATTTTGAAAAGGAATTAAAAGACACCTCAGGGCGTGACCCGAGGCTCAACTCGCCTCTCTCTGAATATGAGTCGATATTTTGAAAAATAAAAGATGCCTCAGGGTGTGTCCCGAGGCTCAACTCACCTCTCTCTGAATATGAGTTGATATTTTGAAAAGAAATTAAAAGACACCTCGGGGTATGACCCGAGGCTCAACTCACCTCTCTCTGAATATGAGTTGATATTTGCAATCGGAATCCCAAAATATATCATCTGGTGGAACTCGGATGTTTTCTTTCTTCTTGGTTTGGCGCAGCCTCTGTCAAGACTTCTTGCTTCACCGGCGCACCTGTATGTGACATGCGTGATGATGTCATGATATGCATGTGTTTGCCCTAAATGCCTACATGATTATGCCACGTGTCCTGGGCTTGTTTGTCATGTATCTCTGCCTGTTACAACTCTCACGATGACCTGCCCTCGTTGCTTCGATTCTTGACTTCTCGGGTTCTGTACCCGTCCCCAGGTTCAACGAGTAATCCGTGTTTCCTCTTTTTTTTGCCCCCTGTTGAACTTTGTCCTTGCTTTTGAAGCTCCCGTATTTACCCAATTCTCATCCAGGTAATGCTCCATATTCTTTTCGTTTAGAGTGTGTAGTTTTACTATTTGTCTCCAAAATGAAACATAAATAAAATGCATGAAAATGGCAAAGTAGACATGAAAGGTGTTCCTCGTATCTATATTTATTTCAAAAGCGGCAAGAAAATTGACAAGGAATGACTCGATTAAGAAAGCATTATAAAAGGAAAACAAGTTTAGTTGAAGTAAGTGCTCTAGATATCCGACGTATGAACTTTTCCACGTTTCTTCATCCTGAATCTTTTTCGAGCAAGATTTTTCATGTAGAAGATTCTTGAGCTTCGGAGTTCGCTTCAATACTATGATCTCGCCGTTTGACTCTTTGTTCAACCCATTCCTGCCCTTCCGGACCAAATTTGCTTCCTTAGGATGCCCTTTCGGGTTTTCATCCTAAGCCTCCTCCGTTTATCAGGACACCCCCTCTTTTTTTTTTTAGGCGTAATATTTCTTCACGGCATCTGAGTTCACCGGATTTGGTAACTCCTTCCCATCCATTTCAGTGAGAATCAGAGCTCCACCTGAGAAAGCTCTCTTGACGACGTATGGTCCTTCCCAATTCGGTGCCCATTTTCCTCGAAAGTCCTTTTGTATAGGGAGAATCTTCCTCAGCACGAGTTCTCCTTCACGAAATTCCCTTGGCCGCACTTTCTTGTCATGGGCTGCGATCATTCTCCTTTGGTACATCTGTCCGTGACAAATTGCTTTCAAGCGTTTTTCTTCAATCAGATTCAGTTGGTCATATCGAGCCTGAACCCATTCAGATTCTTCTAGTTTTGACTCCATTAAGATTCGTAGAGAGGGGATTTCCACCTCGATGGGCAGCACAGCTTCCATTCCATAGACTAGAGAGAAAGGAGTTGCCCCCGTAGAGGTTCGCACACACGTGCGATACGCGTATAGGCCAAATGGTAGCTTCTCGTGCCAGTCTTTATACATCTCAGTCATTTTCCCAATGATCTTCTTGATATTCTTGTTAGCGGCTTCTACTGCTCCGTTCATCTTTGGACGATAGGGTGAGGAATTATGATGCTTTATTTGAAATTTCTCACACACTTCCTTCATCATTTTGTTGTTCAGATTTAAAGCATTATCTGAAATAATTCTCTCTGGCAAACCATATCAGCATATGATCTCCTTTTTTAAGAATCTGCACACTGCTGTCCTTGTCACATTAACAAACGAAGCGACCTCTATCCATTTTGTGAAGTAGTCTATGACTACAAAAATGAATCGATGTCCATTAGAAGCTTTCGGGGAGATTGGCCCTATAACATCCATGCCCCACATAAAAAAGGGCCACGGGGAAGTCATGACATGAAGGGGTGAAGGTGCTGCATGAATTTTATCGCCATAAACTTGACATTTGTGACACTTTCGTGCGTAACTAATGCAATCGCTTTCCATTATCAACCAGTAATAACCGAGCCTCATAATTTGCCTGGCCATAGTGAAGCCATTGGCGTGCGTTCCACAAACTCCTTCATGGACCTCTTCGAGTATCTTTCTGGCTTCAACAGTATCCACACATCTCAGGAGGATCTGATCTTTCCCTCTTTTGTACAGGATGTCCCTATCGAGAACGAATCCCGCTGCCAATCTCCTGATCGTTCTTTTGTCGTTCTCATTTGCTTGCTCGAGATATCTTTGATTCTTGATATATTCTAAGATATCATGGAACCATGGTTGTCCGTCTGCCTCGTTGTCAATGCTAAAACAATGTGCAGGGGCCTCGTATATGCTCATCTGGAGAGGCATTATTTCTGTTTCTCGGTTTGCTTTGAACATTGAAGCCAAGGTGGCCAGGGCGTCAGCCAACTGGTTTTTTTCCCGTGGGAAATAATTAAAAGTCACTTCTTCAAATTCTTCGACCAATTCTACAACAAGATTGTGATATTTAACCAACTTCGAGTCTCTTACTTCCCAATCTCCACGAATTTGGTAAATCACTAATGCCGAGTCCCTGGAGACTGCCAAGACCTTAACGTTCTGCTCGATAGCTACGCGAAGTCCCATGATGCAGGCCTCATATTCTGCTATGTTGTTGGTACAGAAGAAATTTAATCTGGCAGTAAAGGGGTAATGATACCCTTCTGGTGACACTAAGACTGCTCCAATCCCGTGCCCCAATGCATTTGACGCGCCATCAAAACTCATCTTCCATGATTTCTCTTTTGACGATTCACATTCTTCTTCCGTAACGCATATCAAGTCTTCGTCTGGGAAGTCAAATTTCAAGAGCTCGTATTCTTCTGTTGTTCGAGTTGCTAAAAAATCTGCTATTGCGCTCCCTTTAATCGATTTCTGGCTCACGTATACGATGTCATTTATGCTAAAGTCCTGTAGACCCTTTTCTATCCGTGACACCATGCTTTGTGGATCATCTCTTCTCGGGAATATAATTCCAGCCGAGGTAAATGTTTTCGACAAAGGCGGATATGTTATGGGCTCCCACTCCAATTCCCGACCTGTGACTCTTGCGATCCTCCTTTCTTGCTCTCTCTGTAACTGTTTCTTTCTTTACTGCACGTCGGGCTTAAATCCTAAGCCGTATCGAGCCTTGTGGGGTACTGGTTTTAGCGCTCTAGCCATCCCTTGCTGGTATTTCCCTAAGCCTTTCCTTGCTTGGGCCCCTTTTCCAACCGTTAGTCTGATTCCCATCCTGGTATTCCTTGACAACTTGGGCATGGGGGCTTTACTTCCTTCAGCGACAAAAGTAGCATTGATGAATTCGAAGGAGCGGAAGGAACATTCTACTGCATCTTTGTTCACTTCGATGTAGGGTGCATCAATGGAGACAGACGCGACGATGTCTTCCTCACCAGCGACCGTGATCAAGCGATCATCCATGACAAACTTCATTTTCTGGTGGAGGGATGAAGGGATTGCCCCATCAGAATGGATCCAAGGTCTCCCTAAGAGGCAATTGTATGAAGGCGAGATATCCATGACTTGGAATTCTATGTCGTATGTACACGGGCCCACATCCAGAGGAATTTCAATCTTCCCCATGACCTCTCGTCGTGTCCCATCGAATGCTCTTACTGTAGAATGGCAAGGCTTCAGATAAGACATATCTATTGGCATTCTGGATAGTGTGGCTAAAGGTATGACATTAAGCGCAGACCCGTTATCAATGAGTACACTCGGCACTATGTAACCCTTATAATAGGTAGTGATGTGCAATGCTTTGATAGAGCCTCTACCGTTCGGTGGTATTTCATCACCACTAAAAGAGATGAAATTATCCGCGTTTAAGTTGTTTGCCCATCTATCAAGCTTTTCAATGGGTACGTTGCTCGGCACATATGCTTGGTTTAACACTCTTAATAAAACGTTTCGGTGTGGTTCTGAGCTTAACAGTAGAGATAACACTGAGATCTTTGCCGGTTACTTGTTCAATTTCTCCACGATATTATACTCACTGTGCTTGATAAACCTTAGAAATTCATGTGCTTCGTCGTCATCCACGGGCCTTTTAGATCCTTGTTCAGATGGGATTTCAGTCTCGACTACCGCCTCATACATTGGTGCTTTTCCTTTTTGACTCGAGTCGATGCCTTTCTTTTTTGGTTCGACCACCTTGGGAGAATAGCACCTCCCGCTGCGGGTAAAATGTCCTACCTCGCTAACGCTTCCATTCGTAGCTTCTGGCAGGGTAATGTTGACATCGTATTTCCAAGGCACTACTTTGTCCTCTTTGTAAGGGAACGGAGTTGGCACCTTAATTATCATCTTCGGTTTCACCTCCTCCTTCTTTGCTTCATAATAGATTACCAAGGGTCGGTCAGCACTATAAGGGGGACCTGATGATTGGCCCTCGAAAGCACATATATCCTTTTCGTCAAACTCTCCCTTCTTGCTACAGATCACAACCTCCTTGTTGTCCATCATACCCTGGAGTAATTCTTTAAATTCCTCGCAAGATTGAATATGGTGTCCTTTCATGCCGTGAAAAACGCAAAAACTTTGACTTTCTATGATTTCCTTTTTGAACCTTCTGGCGAGCAAACCTTTTTCAGTCATTATTTCCCATACTTTCTCCAAAGGTGTTCTTATCTCGGAGACACGACTTTTGGCTCGCCACCTATCTTCCTGTGCCACCACACTTATGTTCCCTACGGGATGGTTGGGGAGTGGATTCCCAGCCAAATTACTGACCCCATCAAATCGTAGAATGCCCGCATCAATCAGACTTTGAACCTTTCTTTTAAAGGCTAGGCAATTATCTGTGGAATGCCCCCGGTTTCCAGCATGGTACATGCAGCTAGCATTAGGATCGTACCATTTAGGGTAAGGAGGTTTCAAAGGTGTTATGTAATGCGGTGCTATTAATTGTTTCTCCAGCAATTTTGGGCACAGTTCTCCGTATGTCATGGGAATAGGGGCAAACTGAGGTTTTTCGGGGTTGGGTCTCGTTGGCCTTGGTTCACTTTTGGGTTGGCTCGGAGTGGTCATGGTATTTGGTGAGAATATGGTGAGTGGTCTTTGGACATCGGCGGTATAGACGGGATAAGGAGGAGGGGTTTGATAATAGAGGTTCTGAGGAGGAAAATAGAGGTTTGGAGGTGGGCGGAATTGAGGCCGTGGTTGGATAGGGTATGGATTAGGAGCGTAGTGATTCTCGGTCCCTACCAGATGGGTTTCAGGCTCCTTCTTCTTTACTGGCCTTTTAGAGCTTTCAGACCCTTCCATCTTTCCGTTCCTGATGCCGTTTTCGATGAGCTCTCCGGATATTACAACATCCGCAAAGTCCTTTGTGGCATTCCCCACCAGCTTGTCATAGAAGGGCGCTTTTAAAGTGTTGATAAAAAGGACTGTAATCTCCGTTTTGGTTAGTGGAGGTTCCACTTGAACCGAGACGTCTCTCCACCTTTGAGCATATTGCCTAAAGGTCTCAGATGACTTCTTTTCCATCATCTGCAACGTTAGGCGATCAGGCGCTATGTCGGAGACGTGCTTATATTGTTCACAGAATATTGCAGCTAAGTCATCCCATGATTGGATCCTCTCTCTTCCTAGCTGAATGTACCACCGGAGGGCCGACCCGATCAGGCTTTCCTGAAAGCAGTGTATCAACAGCTTGTCTTCATCTTCATGACCAGCCATTTTTCGGCAAAACATGGTGAGATGCGCCTTTAGACACCTTGTTCCATCATATTTTTCAAAGTCTGGTGCTTTGAATTTTGGAGGCAAGACCAGACCGGGAACCAAACTGAGCTTTTTGGCACTCATTGCGGAAGAGACTCTAGTTCCTTCTATCGCTCTGAGCCTTTCTTCCAAATCCTTGTACTTGTCCTGAGCATCCCGATCCTTCATTTTTAATTTGGCTAGTTCCATAGGATCATCCAAATCTGGGACGATACGGTCAGCTGGGTTAGTTCCTTGACTTGATGCGAATACTCCTTGCCCTAGATGGGCAGGTGGAGGTACAGGTGGGTGTTCTAGGCCTGTAAATTCCTTTTGAGGCCAGACTCCATGGGGTGGACTAAATCCTGGGGGATGGCCTTCGCTTTCTTCCCCGGTACTAGTTGTAGGGTCTTTCCCTTTGTTTGTTATCCCCTTCATTATTTGAGTCACTTGGGTCATCATATCCCGTTGAGCCTTTATCATCTGGTCTTTCAATTCTTGCTGAAACTTCTTCATCTGATCTTGCATATCTTTCTGGAATTGTTCGTATCTTTGGTCCATTGCTTTTGCCTTACGACGAGTGTTGTAGTAATGTATGATAGGTTGATTCTCGTCGGTTTCCAGGGTAACCTCTGTCACGATTTTAACCAATTAGGCTCCTTTTTGATGCAAATGATGTGATGTATGCGAATGGATGAAATGCAATGCAAATACGTTAAATGAATGCACAAAGAAAGAAAAGGTGTTGATTTTGATTCAGTTCCATTAGATTAACTTCATTGGAAAACAAACTTCTTTACATAGAGTGGATGATTATACATACGACTTTGCCTTAACGCCTAAGTCTTTAACTTCCTTAAGAAACCGAGCTAAATTTTGGCCGCGATCTGATCGTGTCTCATGCACTAGACTTAACACATCAGCCTGAACTGCCAAGATTTGCAAATGATCGGCCACTTTTCGGATTTGAGTCACGGCTTCGCCCATTACATAATCTCTATTTCTGACCTGTTCTTGAGAATGGTAGAGCTGTTCTTTCCAATGTTCATTAAGAAATTCAACTTGACGTTCACTATTTTTCGCAATTCTTCGATCTTGCTTTGGCTGGCTTTTAACTCATTTACCGAGTTGCGATTTCGATACAAGTGAAGTGATTTTTCCAATTCTATCACCCGGGTCCGTAACTTCTCTTTATCATTTTGACTTTCCGACAGACTCTTTTTCGCAATATCCTCACGTACTCGGACCTCTTGGCACCTCTTTTCCCACTGGTCAACTTTAGTCTTTTCTCTTTTAACTTCTTGCCGCCATTCTTCCGATGTTTTGCCCAAACCAGCGGTTCTGATTGACGTGCGTAGTTTCTTGTAATCCATCTTTAGGCTAGCTAAATCTTCTTTAGCCTTGTTCTTCCCTTTCCTTACTTTCTCGGCTTCTAACTTATAAATGTCAACGTCTAGTCCTAACTGCATCTTCTCCTCTTCTAGCCGCTCTATCTTCTTTCCTAATTCCCGACTTTTATTCTTGAAATCTTCTCTGACGATCTCTAATTCAGATGGGACAACTCGTAAATGCTCTTCTATGGACAAAGCATCTTTCTGGTTTGGCATCGGGATGTTGTCATTGATCCTTGTATTCTTCCATTCATCATATTCGAGGGTGGTCATTGGTCCTACGGTGAGCCCCTTCATTCGTCGGGTTTGGGTCCACGCACTCGTTATCTCACGAATCCTCTTCTTATAATTATCGCCTTTGTATGAAAACTCACTCTGAGCTAGCCCATGCATTGCAGGTATAAATTGCCTTGATCGATACTGCCTCGCTACAAGTAGCGGAGCATACCCAATAGCACCCCATATCCCGAGTAAAGGAATCCAATCAAATAAAGGAATCCAATCAAACTCTCCACAATGATACAAGATCTCGTCAGGGACCATCCACGGAGCTCTCCATTCAACATCTTCTGCTTGTAAATTTTGGAGAATTGCTATCCATTTTTCTTTCGAAAGGTCATCCCGTCTTGGCGTAGTTGCTAATTCCTCCAAAGGAGAGTAGTTCTTGGAGAAGACTTTACATGAGACCTTTTCCACCTTCCAAAAGTGGCTATAAAACTATGATAGCAGAAGCTGCGCGCACCCTATGAATCTCCCTTCACCCGTTCTTCGGCTAGCGCTCAATGATCGGAATGTTTCGGCTAAGATTACAGGGACAGGTGTGACCCCTTTATCCAATTTATCAAACAAGTCTGAGACAGCTTCGTCCACATATCCTAAAGCCTTGGGAAAGATAACCAAATCGTAGATGCTTAAGGCAAAAACGTCGACCTTCTTTTTTATATCAGATTGCTCTAGGATGAAATCTCTTAAATGTCTCCAAGAGATACATTTACAATCTCCCTTTTTCTTGATCCGAGCCGTAATCCATTGCTCGCTCATCCCCGTAATGCTCATCAGCTTTCTTGCGAATGTCGGCACATTTACAGCTCTCGAGTAAGCCTTACTTACTTGAGTACTTGGGCACCGGAGTAAGGCCGTGTATTCTTCTATGGTAGGTACCATATCTACCTTCCCGAAAGTAAAGCAACTATAAGCGGGGTTCCAAAATTGAGTAATAGCCCGGAATAGGCGCTCATCTACCTTGATATCAAGCAAATAAGGCAGATCCCCATAACTACAGTAGCATAGTTGTTTCACATCATCGCTCCATGAGTCCCATATCCCTTTCAGTTCTTGCAGGCTATTTTGGGTCACGCTGACACGGGTGAAGCTCCCCAATTCTGATTCGTATCCCATAGTCAGACTATCTCCTTTCTCTCATTGCATCCTTTCAGACCATGTTCGAACCGCAGCATTATCTTCCACTCTATCCAGAAATCCCTTTTCCATGTTAAGCTAGTAACCGAATGTAAATCAACACCTTTTATGATGAAATGCCATACAATTACAATAAAACACCACGAGTTAGTACCATGTACAAATAATCTCAAAATAAATATTCAGACACTCATTCGGGTAACCACTAAGGTCTGGCGTGGCTCTACCTAGGGTTGGTTCCTTAAGGTTCATTATATGCGATTTGGTTCTAAAGAGAGGTACCCGAACCAACAGATTCCTCGATCCTCACCCATTATAGGTTCATACGGAACAAGTTCGGTTCAGGGGAATACATCTCCCTATGGCTGAACGGAGATGAAAATCTCACGAAGACATAGGTACGGATGTATCCCGAAAGCGATCCACTATCTTGCACGGAGGTGAAAACCTCATGAAAGAGTAGCTTCTCACTCCCACTTAAGGGTGCGACCACAACGGTCATGCAATGCAATGTGCGCATGAAAATAGGAATCATATATGATGACACAAGCAAAAGCAACAAAAAGGGTATTAGTTTTTCAAATCAAATTTTCAAACTTTCGATAAAGGACATAAAATAATCAATTTACGGCCTGACTCTCAAAACAGTCCCCAGTGGAGTCGCCAAGCTGTCGTAACCATTTTTTGACAAAACGGGAATCGACCTTGGGTTTTGAAAATGAGTAAAACGGGAGTCGCCAACGACCTTTTATTAGGTGTGATCGGATCACCTTTGTTTTAATAAAACTTTCGATTTACTAAAACGGGGTTTTTGGTCTACGAACATTCGAGAAAATAAGTCCAGGAGTCGGTTACGTACGAGGAAGGATTAGCACCCTCGTCGCGCCCAGAATTGGTACCGATTTGATCAATTAATGTCCTTATGTCGAAAGTTGGAAATTTTTGAGGAATTTAAAGCTCTTGACCCTTTTTAGAAATATTTGCCCTTTTCTTGAATTAAACCGAGATTTTCTTGTTTCGAAGAAATAAAATGTCACATCCAATACTTTAGGACACGTTAGTTTGAATCCTCGATCCTAAGATCATCTTATAGTCTTCCGGAGTGCAAATCAAGACTTTCTCGTCCCCCAAGGGATTAAAGTATCACATCCAATACTTTAGGACACGGTAATTTAAATCCTCGAGTCGGAGATCATCCTATAACTTTCAAGTTAAAAAGAAAGGGGATCTTCTTGTTTCAAAAGGATAAAGTACCACATCCAATGCTTTAGGACACGATATTTTAAACCTTCGAATCCAAGATTATCCCATAATTTTCTCGAGTTTTGTAACATCCTGCACTAGGTTGGTTGCAAGGTAATTTAATTATTGCATGATTGCCTAAATTAATGTATGTGTTATGGCTTGGTCAGAAATCCCGAGTTGGGTTTGGTATAGGGTTAAAAAGTTCCTTAAGTGCTTGGGATGGAAAGGCTAAGTATAAGTATTTTTTTATTTATTGGGGCGAATATGGACACAAAGGAATGGCTGGCGGAGTGGTTAGGGTGCTGCTAGAAGGCTAGAAGGTGCGCTGGGCTCAGGTTCGAGTCGCGTGGAGGGAGTTTTATTTTTTTGGCGCTGAAGGAGAGTTGGGCGAAGGAGGGTTTAATAATAAATTCGGCAAAATTGTGGCATGAAAATTAGCCTGGCCAAGTGGCTTGGGGCGCCGATTAGGGACCTGGGGGGCGCTAGGCTCGGGTTCGAACCACCAGGGACGCAAGGGAGCTTGTTTTATTTTAGCGTTGAAGTAAGGGAGTGCTTAAAAGAAAATACTGACGAGTTAGGTCACGAAAGGCACGTTAGAAGAGTGGCAGAAGGCTCGGGTATATGCCTTCGGGTCCTGCGTTCGAGCCCTAGGAATCGCACCTAGGGCGTTTAACTTTTGCTTTTAGCATTTCAACTATTGAAGCCATCAGGAAGGATTTAAAAAAATGATGCGACGCAATTCTACCATGAAAGTCAGGTCGGTCAAGTGGATAAAGCGTGGGGAATTCTGCCTCAGGTCTCGCGTTCGAGACCCGAGGGTAAGGCATGAACGTGCTTTTTGTTTTCGTCTCTGGCATTAAGGCATGCAGGAAACGAGTGTTTAAAAGAAACTCCCGACGCATTATGTCATGGAAGACCAGTTGGCCTGATGGCTGAGGCTTGGGGAAAGCTGCTTCGGGTCCGGGGTTCGAGACCCAGCAGCGCCTGGGAGCTTTCCTTCCTCTTTTTGCCTTGGCCGACGAAGTTTGGGGAGCCAGCATGCGCATGCACGCACGGGGAACAAGGCTGTTGGCTGCATGTCTCCCTTATTTTATCCTTTTAGTATTATTGTTTTATTTTATTTAATTAGTTATTATTATTTCCATTGGAATATGGGGTAATATTTTATTGTAGTATGGGAATTATCCTTGTTTTATCTAGCCATTAGTTAAATTAAGTATGGGGGGGAGTGTTGGGAATATGCAAAACAATATTATAGGAAATTGAAATTTGAAGAAGGGCATGCCTTGGGGTGGCCGGCCTTGGAGTTTAGCAAAGGAGAGCATTTCGGCAGTAGCTCTATTATTTTCCCTTCCTTCCAACCTTGAATGCTTGGCCAAAATTAGAAGAAAGCCAAATTCCCTTAGCATACTTTGTTTTCCCCTCCCTTGTGCATGCCGAAACCTTGTTCTTCTTCCTCTCCTTAGTTTCTCTTGAGGTGGCCGGCTACACCATCTATCCTCAAGGCTTGGCCGAATTTTGGTGTTCATCTAGGAGGAGAAATTGTCGAGGTAAGGGCGACCAACTGTTGTGGCCGAGAGTTTTAGACCTTGGCCGAAAATGGGAGACTCCAAGGGGGGGCTTGGGGTTTCGATTTTTGAAGAGGCTCTAAGGGGGGGGTGTTTTCGGCTAGCTCCTATTATTTCTTTCCTTCCATTGTTTATATTCTAAGCTCTTTAACCTCGTCAAATTTGCTTTCTTTTCCCATTGTAGTCTTAGCCGAATGATGCTTACCACCTAGAGCATAGGCCGAATCCGAAAAGAGGGGTATTTTCGAAAGTTGGTAAGAATTTCCTCTTTTACTTAGGTTCCTTACCTCTCTTTTGAAGGGCCATTTTAGTATCTATGTTTGACCGATTTGTGCACTGTGATTTTAGGGGGATAAATCGGCTAGGAGACCAGAAGCTTTCAAGATTTCAAGTCATATTAGTTCGTATTAATAAAGGTTCGGCCTAAGGCCCTGTTTTATTATGTTATGACCAATAACCTTGGACTTGTTAATTAATCGATAAGACCCCTAAATGCTAACCCGTAATGGCCGAATAATAGGAGCTATACGAGGACAAGTTCGGGACTTTTTAAACATCACGTAAATCCGGGATTTCTTGTAGACCTTCAATTATTTAGGTGTGTAAACTCCTACACACTTTATTAGTATAAACTGTTATTTAATGATATTAATAACCTCTCATATGGTAACTTGGCTTAGTGGGCATAAGCTTGGGTTCCGGGTAAGTTTCCTTATTACTCGATTTACGATATATGTTGTATATGCCATCATATGCTGAAAAATGCTATGCTATATACGATTGCATGATATATGGAATCATGATACTGTAATATGAGCATGATGATGGTGGGATTGATGAGAGGGAGTAATATTCGTGTCGACGGACACCAGTGTTTTGGTAACACATTGTGACTACGGTCACCAGAGGTTTGGTACCTCCAGAGGTTTGGCACCTCATAGCGTCTCGTCCCTGTGGCTTAGTACCACTGTGGGTTGGCCCCACATTTGAGATACGGGATCGACGCCAGTGATTTGGTATCACACGATGGGTTGGCCCCATCATTTGATTGTGACTTCGGGTCACCAGTGGTTTGGCACCACCAGTGGTTTGGTACCACACGGGGTAGAAAAGGAGCATGGATGGCTAGGTTGGGTGGCATAATTGCATGTCATACTAATATCTTGTGTATGAGTGTTATTTCCCGGGTTGGGGATTTATACACTGAGTCTTGGTGACTCACCCCTTCCCATATCATCTTGCAGGTGAGTAGAGCACGGATGCGGAGCCGAGGAGAGCTCGAGGCGGCCATGTTGGTTTTGTGGATTTGAAACTTTATTTTGCCGTTTTAAGTTTAATTATTCACTACAATTCGATTGGGTTGTAATATGGCCGCTTATTATTTTGGATGGTTAGGTAGTTGTTTTACTTTACTTTATAACTGATGAACTTACGGACGGTTATGCAAATTGGTTAAAAGTAACGTTTTCGAAGATAAATACTTGTACGCGTTTTCAAAAATGCTACTATCGGGTAGCAAAATTTTCTAAGCTATTGACCACTCCAATGTTTAAAATCTAAATGATCGAATGGTTTTAAAAGAATAAGGGATTTACAACTCTATCGGATTTACCAAATCAACCCACCTGAGTTTTTAACGAATACCGTTTTATACCCTTAGCAAAATTTTAAATTTCTACAATTAACCTAAACCTTTCGAACTTCCTTTCTTCCGTGACATACCAGATCCGGTCATGGCTTGTGGGCCGGGTTTGGGGTGTTACAATTTGGTATCAGAGCCCGGTTGCAAAACTCGGCTGTGAGGGCCTAAGGCCTAAAAATGTTTTCGCTAAGATAGGTTTTTGAAAACCCCGTTGAAAATAATTTTGGTTGAACAACATGGCGTCGAGTCTCCGGCACCGATCCGCTCTTGTAAGTACTTTTAATCTATGTATAGATGGTTATCTGTAAATGGGTAGAAAACGGGACGTAGATAGTATGAAAGGTATATGAACTCTAGGACTAGTTACCCCAAACAATCGCATAAGATTCTAATTGCCTAATTAAACAAACCCATGACTAAGTCACCGAGTTAAGGTGTGGTAACCCTTGTACGTATGTCTAGGATTGGATCCGAAAGAGCTTGGTATTTAAGTGGTCTTAGCGACTCACCTCCTCTTCGCGGGATTCCTACCTGGTGCGTAGCTTCGGTTCACCCTAACCGTGAGGACTTGTTCATGGGCTAAACCCCTATTATTAAAACCGAAAGAGAATTAGCCGCATTTTATAAAGACTTTAGTTTTCAAAGACTTCCCTCAAACTTATGGGATTTATACTACAAAATTCCTTTGATTTATGGACGTTTTAAAATACCCTTAGGGGTAAATTACAAAAATGCCCCTAGTTTTAAAATTCTACCAAACTACCCCAAAATTTCTTTTTAAACAAAATTTTCCTTATTTTACAAGCATACCTAAAATCCCTAATTTGCAAAATGTTGTGCTTTTGGTAAAATTACAAAATTGCCCCTAAATTGCAAATTACCAAAATGACCTTGATTTTCAAAGTTTTTGCAACACTACCAATTTGGGGAAGACAAATTTTTTCAAAAGGAACCCCCAAGTTTGGCAATTTTTTTTAAATTTTTAAATTTTCTTTGATTTATCAAACTTACATTGTTTTATTACCAAAATACCCCTGTAGGGTTAATGACGAAAATACCCCCGGGTTAAGAAATGGGTCGAAAAGAGTGATGGAATAAGTGAATGTGTATCTTCGAATTACGATAGAAGACTTGAAACTTGTTTGATCGAAAGAACAACTTCAAAATTTCGCCCATAAGATTCTTTGCTATTAATGAGTGGAACAGTGACTAACTCATAAAACTTTTAAGACAGATTGCGCCATAAGAAATGAGTGCTAGAGGTCGCGGCCGTCGGGGACGCGGTAGAGGCCGGATGGCCGTGACAGAACCAGTCAGGTCGGGCCAAGGATCGGATAATGAGATACCACCCCCACCGCCACCCCCAACTTTTGGTGATGGACCTCAGGATCAGACGGGGGGTGAGTCGGTATCGCAGGCTATGCTGCGTGTACTAGAAATGATGGCTGAGACCAATAGAGGGGCAGGCGCTCGGAAGTCTGTATCTGAGCGGCTCCGATCCAATGGAGCTGAAGCATTCCGGGGTGTGTCAGGTGTTGCACCCAGTACAGCCGAATATTGGTTAGAATCAACAGAGAGGATCATGGACGATCTCGACTTAACAGATGAGGAGAAGCTGAAAGGAGCAGTGTCGCTTCTAAAAGACGAGTCATACCAGTGGTGGCTCACGGTTCGAGACGGCGCCACAGCAGACGACCTTACTTGGGAATACTTCAAAGCTACTTATCAGAAGAAGTATGTGGGCACCAGTTACTCTGATACTCAGAGGAAAACCTTTCTGGGACTGGTACAAGGAAATAAGTCGGTATCTGAGTATGAGGCAGAATTTCTGAGGCTGAGCCGCTATGCCCGGGGAGTCGTGTCAACTGAGCACGATCGTTGTGTTCGCTTTGAAGACGGACTTAGGGATGACTTAAGGCTGTTGATTGCTCCACAACAGGTACGTGAGTTTGCTGTTCTGGTGGAAAAAGCAAAGGTAGCTGAAAGGGTCCGGGAGTCTGTGAGGCAGAGTTATGATAGGAGCAAGCAGAAGCGAGGTGTTGGGCCATCTGGATCGGGAATTGGTGCACAAAAGAGGGCCAGACAGAGTGGGCCGAATCAGGCTGGAAGGCCCATGGCTTCTAACCAGAGGCCGGCTCAGTGTAATCGCTGTGGAAAGTCACATTGGGGAGGTTGTTACACCGGTGAGAGGGGTTGCTTTGAATGCGAATCTCCGGATCACCGTGTAAGGGATTGTCCTCGGAAGGTGGCAAGGAATCAGCCAGAAGGTCAGAACCGTACTCCAGCAAGGAATGTGGGGCCACCGCAGAGGGGTCGTGGAAATGGTAGAGGAGGCAATGGTCCTAATCGAGGTCGCGGAGTTCAGGGCAGAGGAGCAGGCAACACCGAAGCTAGACAGCCTGGCTTAGTCTACGCAGCGAGGCGACGCGACGAGGGTGACGCTCCGGACGTCATCACCGGTACGTTCCTAATTTTTGGTCTCCCCTATGTTGCATTAATTGATGTGGGTTCGACGCATTCATACATTGCCAGTAGTGTGGTAGAGGCTATGAACTTGGATTTTGAAACTACTTCTAGCGAGATGACTGTAATTAGCCCTCTGGGACACTCTGTGATGGTGAACAAGCTGTATAGAGAAATACCCCTAGAACTCCAAGGGGTAGTGTTTGTGGCCGATCTGATGGAACTGCCGTTTGGGGAGTTTGATCTAATTCTTGGAATGGACTGGCTGGTTAAGTATCAGGCAAGGCTGGATTGCGCTGTTAAGCGCATGATTCTAAGGTCGGCCGAGGGTGATGAAGTGGTCATGATAGGTAACAGAAGAGACTATCTATCCAATGTAGTGTCTGCCTTGAAGGCCGAGAAAATGATCAAAAAGGGGTGTGAAGCATTGTTGGTTCAGATTTATGCCTTGGAGGCTAAGGAGTCAGCAGTTGAGAAGGTCCGAACTGTAGGGGAATTCGCTGATGTGTTTCCAGAAGAACTTCCGGGTCTGCCCCCAGATCGGGAAGTAGAGTTCGGTATAGACTTGTTGCCCGGAACGGCACCTGTGTCTATAGCACCCTACCGAATGGCACCGAAGGAGTTGGCGGAACTGAAGGCTCAAATTCAGGAACTCTTGGATAGAGGGTTCATCCGACCTAGTATATCTCCGTGGGGAGCACCTGTGTTGTTTGTTAAGAAGAAAGACGGGTCAATGCGGATGTGTATCGACTACCGTCAGCTAAACAAGCTAACGATCAAAAACAAGTATTCGTTGCCTCGGATTGATGACCTGTTTGATCAATTGAAGGGTGCATCGGTATTCTCGAAGATAGACCTTAGGTCGGGCTATCATCAACTTAAGGTGAAGGAAGCTGATGTGCACAAGACGGCATTTCGTACCCGATATGGGCATTACGAGTTTCTAGTGATGCCGTTTGGGTTGACTAACGCGCCGGCAGCATTCATGGACTTGATGAATAGGGTGTTCCAGCCATACTTAGACCAATTCGTCGTGGTGTTTATAGATGACATATTGGTTTACTCGAAGACGGAGGAGGAGCATGATAGGCATTTGCGCATAGTCCTACAAGTGTTGCGGGAGGAGCAGTTGTATGCCAAATTCAGTAAGTGCGAATTTTGGCTTAGAGAGGTGACTTTCTTGGGTCACGTGGTGTCAGCTGAAGGGATTAGAGTGGACCCCCGCAAGGTCGAAGCGGTGTTGGAGTGGAAACCACCTAGGACAGTGGCAGAAATTCGAAGTTTTCTGGGTCTGGCCGGGTATTATCGAAGGTTCGTGGAAGGATTCTCCTTAATCGCAGCACCGTTGACTAAGCTATTAAGGAAAGGAGTCCCTTTTGTTTGGTCAGAGAGGCAGCAAGGAAGCTTTGATAAGCTAAGAAAGATTTTGACGGAAGCTCCAGTTTTGGTGCAGCCTGAGGCGGGGAAATTGTTCACGGTTTATTGTGATGCGTCCCATAATGGATTGGGATGTGTGTTGATGCAGGAGGGGAAGGTGGTGGCCTATGCATCCCGTCAGCTAAGACCGCATGAGGTTAACTATCCTACCCATGACTTGGAGTTAGCGGCAGTAGTCTTTGCTTTGAAAATATGGAGGCATTACTTGTATGGAGAGAAATCAATCGTCTACACGGATCATAAAAGTTTGAAGTACCTCTTGACTCAAAAGGACTTGAATCTGAGGCAGCGCCGATGGATTGAACTGCTGAAGGACTACGACTGTTCAATTGAGTACCATCCAGGCAAGGCTAACGTGGTGGCTGATGCGTTGAGCCGGAAGGTCGTGACAGACTTAAGGGCGATGTTTGCTCGTCTTAGTCTATACAACGACGGAAGTCTTTTGGCAGAACTGCAAGTTAAGCCAACTTGGATCGAGGAGATTAAGGAAAAGCAATTAGGAGATGACAGCTTAAATGCACGGAGGCTACAAGTTCAAGATGGCAGTTTGGAAGGGTATAGTTTGACTGGTGATGGGGTGCTGTGTTTTCAAGGACGGCCTTGTATGCCGAATGATGTGGGCTTGAGGCAAAGAATTCTTCAGGATGCGCATAGCAGCCCATACGCTATGCATCCTGGAGGTAGCAAGATGTATGGAGATTTACGTAAGCAGTTCTGGTGGCCAGGATTGAAGCGCGAGGTAACTGAATTCGTGGGAAGGTGTCTCACATGTCAGCGGGTAAAGGCTGAACATCAGTTGCCATCTGGGTTACTTCAACCAGTGAAGATTCCTCAGTGGAAATGGGAGAGGATCACTATGGATTTCGTCAGTGGGCTACCCCTCACGCCCAGCAAGAAGGACGCAGTTTGGGTGATTGTGGACCGTCTGACCAAGTCAGCTCATTTCATTCCAGTTAGGGTGGATTACTCGCTTCAGAAGTTAGCTAAGTTGTATGTGGCGGAAATAGTGAGGTTGCATGGTGTGCCAGTGTCGATCATCTCAGACAGAGACCCCAGATTTACGTCGAGGTTTTGGAGAGCACTACATCAGGCTTTGGGTACACGGTTGGATTTCAGTACAGCATTCCATCCACAATCTGACGGGCAGTCGGAAAGAGTTATTCAGATTTTGGAGGACATGTTAAGAGGCTGCATTTTGGACTTCGGAGGTAGTTGGGAGGAATTTTTGCCATTAGCTGAGTTCGCATACAACAACAGTTATCAGGCAAGCATTAAGATGGCCCCATATGAAGCATTGTATGGTAGGAGGTGTCGCACACCTACTTGTTGGACGGAGTTGGGTGAGCGACAGATGTTAGGACCGGAATTGGTTGCAGAAACTGAGGATAAGGTGAAGAAGATCCAAGCTCGATTGAAAGAAGCCTCGGATAGGCAAAAGTCTTACGCTGATCTCAAGCGGAGGGACATAGAATTTGCCGTAGGAGACGAAGTTTTTCTGAAGGTCTCGCCATGGAAGAAGGTGCTAAGATTTGGGAAGAAGGGCAAATTAAGCCCAAGGTTCATTGGACCGTTTAAGGTGTTGAGACGAGTGGGACCAGTAGCTTATCAGCTCGAGTTACCTGCAGAACTGAGTCAGATTCACGATGTGTTCCATGTCTCCATGCTTAGACGCTATCGTTCTGATCCATCACACGTCTTGGCAGTGGAGGAAGTTGAGGTGAGTCCAGATTTGACGATGGAAGAGGAACCTGTGCAGATCCTAGATCGGGATGTGAAAGTTTTGCGTAGGAAGTCAGTTCCTTTAGTGAAGGTCCTATGGCGGAACCATGGAGTGGAGGAAGCTACGTGGGAGCCCGAGGATGTGATGCGACAGCAATACCCCCAACTCTTCTGACCTAGGTAATTTCGGGGACGAAATTATTTTAAGGGGGTAGAACTGTAACATCCTGCACTAGGTTGGTTGCAAGGTAATTTAATTATTGCGTGATTGCCTAAATTAATGTATGTGTTATGGCTTGGTCAGAAATCCCGAGTTGGGTTTGGTATAGGGTTAAAAAGTTCCTTAAGTGCTTGGGATGGAAAGGCTAAGTATAAGTATTTTTTTATTTATTGGGGCGAATATGGACACAAAGGAATGGCTGGCGGAGTGGTTAGGGTGCTGCTAGAAGGCTAGAAGGTGCGCTGGGCTCAGGTTCGAGTCGCGTGGAGGGAGTTTTATTTTTTTGGCGCTGAAGGAGAGTTGGGCGAAGGAGGGTTTAATAATAAATTCGGCAAAATTGTGGCATGAAAATTAGCCTGGCCAAGTGGCTTGGGGCGCCGATTAGGGACCTGGGGGGGGCGCTAGGCTCGGGTTCGAACCACCAGGGACGCAAGGGAGCTTGTTTTATTTTAGCGTTGAAGTAAGGGAGTGCTTAAAAGAAAATACTGACGAGTTAGGTCACGAAAGGCACGTTAGAAGAGTGGCAGAAGGCTCGGGTATATGCCTTCGGGTCCTGCGTTCGAGCCCTAGGAATCGCACCTAGGGCGTTTAACTTTTGCTTTTAGCATTTCAACTATTGAAGCCATCAGGAAGGATTTAAAAAAATGATGCGACGCAATTCTACCATGAAAGTCAGGTCGGTCAAGTGGATAAAGCGTGGGGAATTCTGCCTCAGGTCTCGCGTTCGAGACCCGAGGGTAAGGCATGAACGTGCTTTTTGTTTTCGTCTCTGGCATTAAGGCATGCAGGAAACGAGTGTTTAAAAGAAACTCCCGACGCATTATGTCATGGAAGACCAGTTGGCCTGATGGCTGAGGCTTGGGGAAAGCTGCTTCGGGTCCGGGGTTCGAGACCCAGCAGCGCCTAGGAGCTTTCCTTCCTCTTTTTGCCTTGGCCGACGAAGTTTGGGGCGCCAGCATGCGCATGCACGCACGGGGAACAAGGCTGTTGGCTGCATGTCTCCCTTATTTTATCCTTTTAGTATTATTGTTTTATTTTATTTAATTAGTTATTATTATTTCCATTAGAATATGGGGTAATATTTTATTGTAGTATGGGAATTATCCTTGTTTTATCTAGCCATTAGTTAAATTAAGTATGGGGGGAGTGTTGGGAATATGCAAAACAATATTATAGGAAATTGAAATTTGAAGAAGGGCATGCCTTGGGGTGGCCGGCCTTGGAGTTTAGCAAAGGAGAGCATTTTGGCAGTAGCTCTATTATTTTCCCTTCCTTCCAACCTTGAATGCTTGGCCAAAATTAGAAGAAAGCCAAATTCCCTTAGCATACTTTGTTTTCCCCTCCCTTGTGCATGCCGAAACCTTGTTCTTCTTCCTCTCCTTAGTTTCTCTTGAGGTGGCCGGCTACACCATCTATCCTCAAGGCTTGGCCGAATTTTGGTGTTCATCTAGGAGGAGAAATTGTCGAGGTAAGGGCGACCAACTGTTGTGGCCGAGAGTTTTAGACCTTGGCCGAAAATGGGAGACTCCAAGGGGGGGCTTGGGGTTTCGATTTTTGAAGAGGCTCTAAGGGGGGGTGTTTTCGGCTAGCTCCTATTATTTCTTTCCTTCCATTGTTTATATTCTAAGCTCTTTAACCTCGTCAAATTTGCTTTCTTTTCCCATTGTAGTCTTAGCCGAATGATGCTTACCACCTAGAGCATAGGCCGAATCCGAAAAGAGGGGTATTTTCGAAAGTTGGTAAGAATTTCCTCTTTTACTTAGGTTCCTTACCTCTCTTTTGAAGGGCCATTTTAGTATCTATGTTTGACCGATTTGTGCACTGTGATTTTAGGGGGATAAATCGGCTAGGAGACCAGAAGCTTTCAAGATTTCAAGTCATATTAGTTCGTATTAATAAAGGTTCGGCCTAAGGCCCTGTTTTATTATGTTATGACCAATAACCTTGGACTTGTTAATTAATCGATAAGACCCCTAAATGCTAACCCGTAATGGCCAAATAATAGGAGCTATACGAGGACAAGTTCGGGACTTTTTAAACATCACGTAAATCCGGGATTTCTTGTAGACCTTCAATTATTTAGGTGTGTAAACTCCTACACACTTTATTAGTATAAACTGTTATTTAATGATATTAATAACCTCTCATATGGTAACTTGGCTTAATGGGCATAAGCTTGGGTTCCGGGTAAGTTTCCTTATTACTCGATTTACGATATATGTTGTATATGCCATCATATGCTGAAAAATGCTATGCTATATACGATTGCATGATATATGGAATCATGATACTGTAATATGAGCATGATGATGGTGGGATTGATGAGAGGGAGTAATATTCGTGTCGACGGACACCAGTGTTTTGGTAACACATTGTGACTACGGTCACCAGAGGTTTGGTACCTCCAGAGGTTTGGCACCTCATAGCGTCTCGTCCCTGTGGCTTAGTACCACCGTGGGTTGGCCCCACATTTGAGATACGGGATCGACGCCAGTGATTTGGTATCACACGATGGGTTGGCCCCATCATTTGATTGTGACTTCGGGTCACCAGTGGTTTGGCACCACCAGTGGTTTGGTACCACACGGGGTAGAAAAGGAGCATGGATGGCTAGGTTGGGTGGCATAATTGCATGTCATACTAATATCTTGTGTATGAGTGTTATTTCCCGGGTTGGGGATTTATACACTGAGTCTTGGTGACTCACCCCTTCCCATATCATCTTGCAGGTGAGTAGAGCACGGATGCGGAGCCGAGGAGAGCTCGAGGCGGCCATGTTGGTTTTGTGGATTTGAAACTTTATTTTGCCGTTTTAAGTTTAATTATTCACTACAATTCGATTGGGTTGTAATATGGCCGCTTATTATTTTGGATGGTTAGGTAGTTGTTTTACTTTACTTTATAACTGATGAACTTACGGACGGTTATGCAAATTGGTTAAAAGTAACGTTTTCGAAGATAAATACTTGTACGCGTTTTCAAAAATGCTACTATCGGGTAGCAAAATTTTCTAAGCTATTGACCACTCCAATGTTTAAAATCTAAATGATCGAATGGTTTTAAAAGAATAAGGGATTTACAACTCTATCGGATTTACCAAATCAACCCACCTGAGTTTTTAACGAATACCGTTTTATACCCTTAGCAAAATTTTAAATTTCTACAATTAACCTAAACCTTTCGAACTTCCTTTCTTCCGTGACATACCAGATCCGGTCATGGCTTGTGGGCCGGGTTTGGGGTGTTACAAGTTTTTAAAAAAAAATCAAGATCTTCTTGTTCCAAAAGACTAAAATATCACATCCAATACTTTAGGACATGATAATTTAAACCTTTGAATCCAAGATCATCTCGAAAATATTGATTTACGAAAAGAGGACGCCAACGAAAATAATCGTGAAAATGTCGAAGCAAAAATAAAGAAATAAAACAAAAATATTAAAAACAAAACAAGACACAAAAAAACAATGTCAATAATGGTAATAGTAATAATAATGTCAACATAATAATAATAATAATGGTAGTAAACATAATAATAGTAATACTAATAATAATGATAATACAAAATATATACAAAACGATAATATAAGCATAATAATGATAATAACAAGGTGCAATATATAATAATACATTAATAATAGTAATAATAATAATAATAATAGAAAATATATACAGTATGATAATGATACGATAATAATGTAATAATAATAATAATAATAATATAACATATACAACATAATAATATTACTAATAATAACTAATAATAATGATAGTAATAATAAATATAATGATATAAATATGATAGTAATAATGATATAATAATAATAATAATAATAATAATAGTAATAATAATAATAATAGTAATAATAATAATACTAATAATAACAACACATAATATATACAATATGCTAATAACAATAATAATAATAATAATAATAATAACAACACATAATATACAATATACTAATAACAATAATAATAATAATAATAATAATAATAATAAAACAAACATATAATACTATATAATAATAACAACAATAATAGTAATAATAATAATAATAATAATAATAATAATAAAAGATTGCAAAATAACTAACAAGGGATCCAATTGCATCTAATAATGGAAGTCTGGGGTTGATTTGAAAAATAATAAGAGGAAAAGGGGTTATTTGCAAAACGCGCAAAAGCCAAGGGGTTTAAAGGGGAATTTTCCCGCATTCGCAAAACGCAGCGCTTAATTTGGGATTAAAATGAACACGGATTGAAGTTGAAGGAAAAATTAAAAATAAAAAGGAAACTCGATTGCGAAAATGTGAAAGGGCGGAGGGACCTGGGGCGCAATTTGCCCCTTTTGAACGGAAACACGCGGATCTTCTCCAGGGGCGGGTCGGATTCGGGTCAGGGGATCAAAACGACGTCGTTTTGGGCATTGATGGCTAGCCCCAAAACGACGTCGTTTTGTGAGGGCTATATAAGGCCAAAGTTGCCAAAAAAATCATTTCATACTCTGTTTCTAAAAAAAAAAAACTAACATTCTCTCTTTTCTTCTCTGCAGGGCAGGGACCTCCGACGGGGAAACCGCCATTGACGCCGCCGCCAGCCACCGCACGCGGTGGCCGGAAAGGTGAGACTTCCCCTTTTTTTTATTATATATATGTATGTGTATGTATATATATTGTTTTTAGAAGAAAATAAATAAAAAATAACTTATAAGTATATTTTCGAAGGGAGATAATAGAGAAACAAAATAAAATATCAACCTTTAACTCTTGGCTCTTTCTTTTCTTCCGATTGTCTGTTGTAATCGTTTTCTTTTTTGTATTCTCTCGATTAATCTAAAAAAAAGACCCCTCTTTCTCTGTTACATATTCGGTTTTATATCCAAAACCAAAGAGTAAAAAAAATACATTATTGTTGTTTTCTTCTTGCTGTTGTGTGTCTTTTCTGCAGATAGTGGAGTGGTTGTGGGACTCGGTGGCCGACAACGGCCAGTGGAGCGGCGCACCAGGGGACTTGCGGCGCACCCCTTTAGGGTTTCAACAAAAACCCTAATAGTTTTCTGAAAAACTTTAAGTTTTGGGCCTTTGGGCCTTTTGTAATGTAATGGCCCGAGATTAATGACCCGGGCCAAAATTGGTGATTACATTATCTTTACCCTTTGAAGAGTTATATGGAGAACTCTCATTGTTCTCTTATTTATTACTATGTTCCTACTTTTAGTGGTTCATGATTATATCTTTTATTTTCTTTATGTTTGCATTCACTTCAGGGAATGCAATAAATCTAGTAAGATAGACTTCTAAACACCTCAATTGATTATTTATTTCATAATCACCATCGTAAAACATGCGTAGATTTCAAATCAAAATCTATCTATTTATGTTGTCATGATTAGTCTGCAATCACATCCTCAATTACAACAACAATCATGATCTCTATATTTTCATTTTTCATATTGTTATATACTGCTTCATTCACTTCAAGGAATGAAGCAAAACTAGTGGGAAGAATTTCATAGTTTTTCATTAGTAACTTATTATTTTTCTTAGCCACTAGAAGGAATGAGATCGTTCGAAAATACTGTTAAAGTCATTTTCACAATATTGCTACTGCAGGAGCACATTAGATATTTCAATCATACAGTGTAATGTATTCCTTCAAGGATATATATAATACAAATACATGGGTATCTCATGTTATTTATATATATATATGGTTTTAATGTAAAACACATGAAGGTTTTATTCAACATATATTTTCTTGATCTGGAAAACACTATTATATTTTATAAAATTTTGCATTACAATGAGCTAAAATATTAGCTTTTAAAGAGCGTTTTACAGTTTGATGCAATATTAGCTCTTCAAGAGCAAATAATCATTTTATTGTATAACCTTAATGAATGCTTAATTTATTTTAAATAAAATCTTATTTATTCATATAAAAATAAAATGAATAGATATAAATAAAACATATATTAAACATAACAAATAATAAATTCATGTCACTAATAAAATTTTATTGTATAACCTTAATGAATGCTTAATTTATTTTAAATAAAATATTATTTATTCATATAAAAATAAAATGGATATATATAAATAAAACATATATTAAATGTAACAAATAATAAATTCATGTCACTAATAAATCATTGTGGTTAAATAATATATATTTTATATATCATACCACAACAAAATACAAAATATTATAATGTCAAATTAAAATAACTTTAAAACTATAAAAGTTTAAACATAAAAAATTTCTAACATCCACCTCTTATGACATAATTTCATCTCAAATTTTACAATGATATGAAATTATCACAGACAGGGTGAATATTTCAAATTTCATGACAAATAAGTATTTTTACTCACATTCTGCAATAATCATATATCTTAATCAAAATCAAAATTAAACCAATCAATTCTATTAAAAATAAAAAAATATTTATCTTGACATAAAAATCTCAATAACTAAATGCGTGAAGGGTTTTATAAATTCATAGAGATACAGATTGCGAATTATATAAATTGAACATTTTAATAAAAATCAAATCAAATTTCAAAAGAAGTTGATTAGATTGACTTACGTTACCATGGATGAGAAGTAGTGATTATAAATATACTTTGTAATGAAGAAAAAGAGATCATCCCCAAGCAAATATCAAAAAGCAAACTTTGAGAGTGAATCCTACTTCTCAAATTCAGATAACGGTATCAAATCTTTCACCATCCTTAAAAAGAATGTAAAATAAGTTAATCAAAACAATGATAAAGTATAATGAGAAAAAAAAATGAAAAATAATAATCAGATATGAAACATTAAATAAAAGAAACTTCCTGTAAAAACTTTGCATCTTGCCGTCAAAGATATTGAAAATCATGAAGGATAAATTTGATCGACAAACTATCACTTTGAGTAAGATCGTGCTGATAATGTGTTATAAAATAAAGAGAGATAGAGAGAATAAAGAACAAAGAAAATATGAAAGCAATATAGGATGTACTTTATTGATCAAAAGGGATGATTACAATGCTTCATCAGAGTCTCTATTTATAGGCATAAGAAGTATAAAAGAAGTAAAGATCTAATTCTAATAACTATTAGAATTTAAAGTATATTAAAACTTCATCTTAATCATGATGGACATCCACTTAATAAGATATTCATAACAATTTTGACATTTTTAATTAAATTTTCATCTATCATACTTTTTTTTTCCTTTTTAATTTTTTTCAAATACTTCATATGAAGATTATCATATATTCTTTAAATAAGATAACTTATTGTATTGAATTTACTTTATATTTAAAAATAATTTATAAAAATTCAATTGGTTAAATTTTGAGGCAATTTACCAGAAAATACCAATTTTTAAAAAAAATTTACGGAAAAGTGCCGAAAATTTCATTATTTACGGAAAAAGACCATTTCCCCACAAAACGCGTCCACGTCAGTGCTTTTTGTGGGGATAAAATGTCACATCAGCCAAAAACGCATCCTTGAGGGCGCACTTTGCTGACGTGGCAAAAACGCTCCCCCAAGGACGCGTTTTAGCCCGTATTTTTTAAAAAAAAACTATTCTTGAATTTTTTAAAAATTTACGAGAATAAACATTTATAAAGGCTCAAAGTGATAACACCATTTTTTTTAAGGTGTCATCAATTAATAAGGAAATATAACTTACAAAGGAAATCTTTATATAGACCCAAAGTCTCATTTCCCTTGTTTTCTTGAGCAAAGTGGGATATAAGATATGTGTATATATAAACTTATGAATAGTTTTGCAGCTTGTTCCTAAACAATGTGGGATTCCTTCCTCTTTTAACTAACAACATGAGATGAAATGCTACAGTATATTTGATATTTTTTACTTAGAGTTTAAATTTTTTTTACAAAAAGTTAACATTTGTTACATTATAAATAAAACTTTTAAAATCTATAAGTAAAAAAAAATATAAAATATAAAATGAGTATGGTAAAATATTAAAAAATAAATATTTAAAAAATTACTAATAGTTGAGTGATCATTTTGTAAGTTTTTACAATTCGATAGCTAAAAATATAGTTAAGTGACTACTAATGTAATTTAATCTAGATATAAATATGAAAAATAATTATTATTTTATGTATATTATATATTTCTATAAAAAAAACTTATTTAACATAATTACATACTATGTTTAAATAGATTATCTATCTAGTCAAAATATATCTGAAATAAATTTATCGGCATTCATTAGGTGATGAAATTAAATTAAATTAGAATTAAAAAAATTAATTAGTATAGTAAAATATTAAAAATAAATAAATATTTAAAAAGATATATCAATTTTTTAAAATTACAAAAAAATACTATTTGAGTACAAAATACTCATCATTTATTTATTAATCAAACATTCATAATATAAAATAAAATAAATAATAAAAAAAATTAAAAGTATAACTTCTAAATTTAAATAATGGAAAATTATTTTAAAAATTAGAATTGCATTGATATTAACTTCAAACATTTAAAATTGAATAGAAGATTATTGCATGTACGAGTTTCATATGTGCAATTTGTTCTCTTTTTTTTAATAGTTTTTTGTATATGTTAACAATTCTAAAATGCAACAAGATTAAAGATCTCAAAAGATAATTTTATAATATAAGAAAATGTTAACAAAATATAAAAAAAAAAGAAATTGTTTTGTAAAAAAAATATCAAATATAGTGTAGCCTTTAATCTCATGTTGTTAGTTGAAAGAGGAAGGAATCCCACATTGTTTAGGAATAAGCTGCAAAACTATTCATGAGTTTATATAAACACATATCTCATATCTCACTTTGCTCAAGAAAACAAGAGAAATGAGACTTTGGGTCTATATAAAGATTTCCTTTGTAAGTTGTATTTCCTTATTAATTGATGACACCTTAAAAAAAATGGTGTTGTCACTTTGAGCCTTTATAAAGGTTTATTCTCGTAAATTTTTAAAAAATTCGAGAATAGTTTTTTTTTTTTAAAATACGGGCTAAAACGCGTCCTTGGAGGAGCGTTTTTGCCACGTCAGCAAAGCGCGCCCTCAAGGACGCGTTGTTGGCTGACATGGACGTGTTTTGTGGGGAAATGGCCCTTTTCTGTAAATAATGAAATTTTCGGCCCTTTTTCGTAAATTTTTTTTAAAAATTGGTATTTTTTGGTAAATTGCCCTAAATTTTGGTATTGAAATTAATTCTTGTAGTTGCTTATTTTAGTTATTTATTCATTTCGGATTACATGGAGCAATATTAATTGGATTTTGATATATTTAAATAAAAATAATATTGTTTATTTTTAATTAAGTTTCAATTAATTTAAAATAAAAAAATCATAAATAAACGGAATAAATACATTGAAATGGAATTTGAATGAATAAAAGCAAGTGACCAATAATTTCATGTAAATAGCACGGCACTATTTTATACCACATGCCATGAATAACAAAGGCACTATATGAGGCCATTAGTAGAGAATAGGATAGGAAGAGAGTAATATGAATATGATTTGCCATTAGTAGGGGCCGGCGCCAACATTAACCTACTCTAAGGGACCACATTTCCCCTACCACTTAAGTTTCTTACAACTAACTCGTGCAAATGTATGGGAATTAAATCTATTTATGGATTTTCATTAAAAAAGTAAAAAAAATGTTTAATATTCCATTTTTCCATTTTCCTCTCATTTTCATATTCTATTTATATAGATTATAATTTAATGTAAATTAAAATTTTTAACTATTTATTTTATATAAAAAATTTATCTATTCAAATATTAATATATACAATATTTCATATCAATATAATAGAGATATCAGATCAGTTTGAAAATTTACATATATAACATATACAATTATATTGATAAATTTAAGAATTGACTCATTAAAATATTAATTTATAAAAATATATGAAAAAATGTAAAATTAAACTGGTGTAAACTAGTCCTGCCAATATTAATATATTGGCAGAAAACTAAAGATATGAAATTATAGTTATATATTTATATTAGAAATGACACATTTATTATGTAGATAAAAATTAATATATATTAATAATACTTAAGAAAGAAACCAAAATATTTGTCGCAATTAGAATATGGCTAATTAAAAAGAATAAGGAAGTCAACTGTGTGATTATATAGTGATAAAAGATGGTTATAATTTTGAAAAGGTAAAAAACATAAAATTGAAATTTTTTGGTCCATTGCTAGTGGAGTTAGAAAACTTCATTAGTAATGGCTAAATATCTTTTATGTATTTTGAGAGAATATTAAAAATAAATTAAAATAGATACATGTCATATATTAAACCCTGACAAAATATTAGTTTAAAAATATTTTATGCAGAGTTCTTAAATTCCACAAATAAGTTTAGGAGGTCGATAAGTATCCTATAAAAAATATAATAAAATATTTTTTAAAAATAAATATTTAAAAAAACAGCTTGTATTATAGAAAAAATATACTAGGATTGTATCAAATACTAACTCATATCTATAATCATATACTTTTTACTTTAATATTTGATTATTGTTTAAATAATTTCATCAATTAGGTTGATGTCTGATTGATTCATTAAGTCATTTCTATTGGAGACCAAATGGTGGGTCAAAAAGTAAACCCACGTGGTTGATGGTCTGGTCATGGAAGGGACTGGTTTCCACCATAGCAAAGAGTACGAAGCCCACAATTGAAGCAAACAAACAAGGGACCATTTTAGACCACCAGGCCTCCTTCATCATCTTTAATTTCTCTCCTTCCATTTTAAAGCGACTGCAAATTGCAGACAAAATGAAGAAAAAGAAGCAGCTTGAATTTCCATATTTGACTGCTTGTTATACGATCATATGAAGCTTATTTTCAATATAAATTCTTCCTGTTGAAGCAGATATTTAGATTGAAATTGAATTAACACTAATTCTACCATAGATAAACCTATGAACTACGCTTCAACATGAAATGCCATAAGGGTCACACAAGTGGCCCTTATTTTGCCAGTGTAGGCATCAAGTTTCCGTACTCCATTTTGTTTCAAGGGCTCTCTGCATTAAACTGCGTGTAAAGAATTCTACCATATTTGCGAGTTCGATTTTAGTACACTAACAATATCATTTCAATGTCTTTCTCTCAACCCCGTCACTCTTTCTTGTCAATTCGATTAAAAAATTATGTGAATATTTTTCGTAATTAAAAAAAATTATTATTTAAGGGTATTTTAATATTTTCACTTTAAAAACTTGATAAAAAATGTATAAGCTGAAATTTGAATCCATATCGATTGTATTTGTAAAACTTTTAACTTTTCATTCAAATAAAACTTTATTTTGACATTTTGATATATTTTAATTTTATAATGCATGCTTTATTATTTCCATCAGTTTTATATATTAAAAATGTATTTAATTGAGTTAGTATAAGAAGTTAACTCAACATTGATGACAACACCATGATAAATAATTTAATATATTTTTTATTTAAATAATGTACATATTTCATTTGTTATTATTAATTAATTTCAAACAATACGTTTCATTATATTTTAAATCTATGGTTTCCACACGTATACGCGTGTAGTAAGATTTTTATTGAAATTTAAAAAAAAATCAATTAACATTCATTGTGATAATTTTCTTAATAAGAAGTTTGTCCATTGATGAAAAATAAACCTTTCAAAATTGTCTACAAGTCAACTTACTTCAAAATTTTAAGGTATTATCTAGAAAGGTACTTAGTAATTGGATTTGGACATAATTGCTTGTAATTGTAGAATGGTAATATATTGGGTAACCATTGTAATTAGTGAGTCCCACCAAATTAGGTTTAATTTAAGTACCCAATTACACTTTCCAATTTGAGGGTGAGAATTGGTGTAATTACATGTGTAATTACACTGAAATCCCATTTTAAAAAAATGTTTTTATACAAGTTATAAAAATTATATTATAAACATGAACACATGTGGATGTTTTGGGACGGTTATGGCAAAAAACTTATTATGTAATAAATTTTAAAAAATTATATTATAAAAATATTTTGTGTATTTTATAAAGTTATAATAAAAAAATATATTACTTAAATCTTAATGTTTTAGAAGTGTTATAGTATATTTATTATTTATGTGTATGTGATATATATAATAAAAATAATATACTTATTCATAAAAAAACATGTTATAATTTTTTTATCATAATTTATTTATAAAAAATCAAATTTCTGAAGTTATGAAAAAGTTATATTATTTATAAGAAGTGTTATTAAAATTTATAAAACTTTTTTTATAAAGGTTATATATTATAAATTTTATATTGTTTTTTACTTAACTTACATATTATAAAATGATTTATAACTTAGTATAAACTTTTCTCTAAATTAAGTTTATATAAGTTTTTATATTAAAGTTGATGCTAATTATGCAATTATAAAAAGTTTTCTTACACCATAGCGTGGGTATAATACCATTTAAGAGAATGGTGGAAGATACAAACACCATAGACAACTCACGAACTATTTATTTTGAAACATTTAAAGCTTCAAAATGTGGTTGAGAAGATATTTATTGTTGTAAAAATATATATATTTCTCATATTAACACCACCACCTTAATATAGCATAAAAAAACATGGTTGGATCGTACTAGCATGTTGCGCATTATATAACTTCAATTATAGGTGAAATTGAGATGATACATATTTCGTAAAGTACATAGAAGAAAGAGATCTTGATCATCTTAATGATGCAAATTCAAATTCAAATGATGATAAACTCGATCAATGATCGACTGATGGTATATTAAAGAGGGAATAACCCAACAAATATGCACTTGAACAATTAGATAAAATTGCATATAATATTTATTTTTTTTTCTATTTTTATTAGTAATCATATTATTAACTACGTTTTAGACTAACATTATATATATGATTATTTGATTTTAATTTTTGTTACTTGCTTAGAAATTATTTTTATCATACTACTATTTTTTCATAATAATTAATATTTTTTTAAAACTATAAAGTATATAACCATGTAATTACAATTTGTACTACCAAACATAACATAGGGAACTACGATGTAATTACACTCTTTTAGCCAAACATTTCTAAGGAATTATAATTCCTTGTGATTACAAGAGAGTCTAATTATTACCCTAGGTATTTGGACCAAGTTCGATTTTTGGAGTCAACATTGGCGGGAGGGCTTTACCTAAATATTACCCTCAACTCAAACAAGACTAGACTCAGACCATAAAATGGATGAATAAACTTGTGATTATACAAAAAAAATATTATTGTTGGTATATAAAAAAAAGTTGAAGGTACTGGAGGTTCACACAAGGACTGGTGTTGAAAGCTAAAAGAGGATCTTGACTTCTCCTTAGTAAGCGGGAGTATATGTATATATATGTTCCCTTGTAACACTCCTTACCCGTATTCACTATCAGAATAGGGTTACGAGGTATTACCAATCAATACACATTATTTATCAAATATAACTTATACATTTAAGCATTCATTCTCAAACACCATTCAATCATATTCACTATGTCCTTTATACGGGCTTACGAGGCCTTAAACATGCTTTAGAAGTGGTTCGGGACTAAACTGATAACTTATAAAAATTTTGGAAACTTAGAAAAATTTCAAACATATAAGGGTCACACGCCCGTGTGAACAGGCTGTGTGCCTCACACAGCTCCAGACTCGCCCATGTCCCAGGCCGTGTGAAAACAGGGCATACATACTGACTTGGGTCACACGGCCGACCACACGCCCTTGAGTCTAACCCGTGTGCCCTTCAAAGTGGCCACACACGACCGTGTTCCAGGCCATGTCAATCCTATAGGGTATACTGACTTATGCAACACGGCCAAGTCACACGCCCGTATGCTAGGCCGTGTGCCATTTAGGGGGTATACTGACTTGTGTCACACGGCCGGTCACACGCCCATGTGTGAGGCTCTGTGGAGCATACTGACTTCAATTCAATTTCAACACCAGGAGACACACGGCCGTGTAGCATGATCGTGTGTCACACGTGGCTGAGACACACGCCCGTGTCTCTACCCGTGTGGACAAAAATAGGCCAATTTGCCACCCTTTCTTATGCTCACCAAAACAACCAAAAGTAACCACATAAATAGTACAAGTTTTAGCTATCAAATCATAAGCCAAAATATGCCATTTCATATTCAAATCAAATCAATTCACATAATAAAATTATACATATCACTTCACATTTTCCAAACCTATATCCATTCACTAATTTATAGCAAAAAACACACTTCCAAAACAGATCTAGATCATGACCGAATATACACATGTTCTTCCATACCTTATAGCCGAACATACATATGCAAATTACTAGTTACTTTCGATACAAGCTTAAACCATGACTAAATTCAAACAATCATTAGCAAAGCATGATAAACAAATCATACATAAATATACCATGACCGAAGTTATGTAACTTAAGCATTGTAACTAGCCATTTTCACATGGCTTTATATTTACAACCTCAAAACTAATCAAAACATAAGCTAGCCTATACATGCCATAGGTTCAAAGTTCAAATTTTTATAAGTACCGAAAAACTATCGATAGTGTGATGGATTTTTCTGACGCTCCCCTAGCTCTTACCTAGCTTTCAAATTCTATAAAACAATGAACAAACACACACAGAGTAAGTTGTCACAGCTTAGTAAGTCATAAGCAAATAATTTTCCAAATGAACATTAACATTATATTCAATTAGCGAATCAATCCAAACCTTAACTAAATGTACATATATCACACTCACAAATTCGTATATCATCAAATATACATTAGCATTTTAACATCATATGGCCGAATGCACAAATACTCATGAGCATATATAATTCTCACTTTTAATATCACATATACATCATTTGGCCTAATATAAGCATTCATATATACATATAATTCACTTTGTATCATTTATAATTTATATCACCATTTCAAATAACAAGCTTACCTTATTTTCATTAACATTAAACTTGGCACGTACCTGAACCTTTTAGCTCTATTTCAGATTCATTCATAACTCATTAATGCCCATTGAACCATTCGAAATTAAAAAGGATACTCGGATAGTCAAAAAACTCGTACAATGCCAACGTCCCAGACGTGGTCTTACATGTAATCACATATCGATGGCACTGTCCCAGACAGGGTCTTACACGTACATCACAAGTCGATGCCAACGTCCTAGACGTGGTCTTACACATAAATACATATTGAAAATCCTATGTCATGACATATGTATCCTAACTATTCCTAAGGTTTGTACGGGGCTTTCGGACGTCGTAACTCGATCGATTCAGGCTCGTAGACAATTCTCCCATACTTTTACCAATTTGGCATACACATATATTTTCTACTAAAATTCAATTCAGCATAATAAACACATTTTAATATAAATTTAACAACGATTATTTACTTATGAACTTACCTCGGACAACGGCGGACGAAATGGGACGATTATTCAGCCACTTTAGATTTCCCCTGATCCAATTCTGATTTCCTCTTTTCTTGATCTAAATTAATACAAATTTATCTTGTTTATTAACATATTCATTCAATTTAGTCCAAAAACACGTAAATGGGCAAATTACACTTTTGCCCCTAACATTTCACATATTTCACAATTTAGTCCCTATTTCACAAAACATAAAATATACATAATTTCATTACACTATATCTTGGCCGAATATTCACCTAGCTCATACAAGTCCACATATTTCATTTATTTCACATTTAGTCCCTCATAATATTATTTTTACAATTTAGCCCAAATTACTCAAATTCATCAAAAATTCAAATACAAAATATATTAATCTATCACATATCTTTCATATTTCACCAACTAACATCACAAAGCTCACAATTTCATCAATGGCATATCTCAAAATCTTCATCAAATTCAAAAATTGAAACATGGGCTTGATAGATTACATAGCAACGATCTCAAAAACGTAAAATTTATCAAAAATCGAGCTAAACACATACTCAAATTAAACTTAGAAGTGGTCGAACCTTGTTGTTTTGTAACAGCCCGATTTTGGGGCTAGTCGGAACAGTGGTTTTGAGACCGCTAATCCGAGGATGAAGAAAATTATTTTTGACATTATTTTATGTTTTATAGTATGATTATAAGGATGCATGAAAATTTTGGTGCATTAATTTTAGTGATTTAAGGCTTAATTGCGAAAAAGGACTAAATCGCATAAAGTGCAAAAGTTTCATTTTATAAGCTAGAAGTATCAAATAGATAAGGAACTTTAAATTGAAGGTCGTGAATGTGAAATTAGACCTTCCTAATGTTGATAGCCGGCCATAGGGGACAATAGACTCAAAATTGGTCAAAATTGGGTGGGTTAGGTGGACTAATTTGAAGAAAATAAATAAAATAAGAATATATGATATCATCCATTTTTCTTCATCACCTTCACCACCGAAAATACCAGCATAGAGGGGGTTTTGAAAGCTTTGAAATTTTACCAACTTATCCTCACACAAGTAAGTAATTTTGATGGTTTTAGTTGATAATTTTTGTACTTTTGGAACCCCCAAAGCTTAAGCTAGCTAATGAGGGGACTAATTTGCAAAATGGATGTTAGTGAGTTAAGGAACAACTTTTGTGAAAGGTGTTACCATGAAAACACCTAAATAGGACTAAGTTGTAAATGTTGAAATTGTGTAATAGATTCATGAAATAGTTGGAATTATGAGTAGTTGTAAGAGAAATAAATGTTCAGCTAGGCTTGTTTAATGAGAAAATGTGATGAAAAATGATTTGGCAAAATTGTAGCTTTGCCATAGTACAAGGGCAAAATGGTCATTTTTGCCTAAGTAGATATTATGATGTATTATGGTTATAAAACGATTGAATAAGTGAATTTTGTTGTTATAGATCAAGAAGAGTGCGGAATTAAGCTTGATCGGGGAAAAGGCAAGGTTTCGGATTAAACCGCAAATTAACACATTTTGCACCGAGGTAAGTTTATGTGTGAACGATGCATCTTAAATACACATGTTGTTACTTATTGGTGCACTGTATGATTGAGAACATTTATGATTTAAATGGATTGAATTCAGTAGATAATGAATAATTTTCGTATGAACGTTGAAATAGATATATAAATGTGGAATATTATTCGTAGTAATTAATGGTGGGCTGTATGCGATACCACCTTAATTATTCTTGTTGGTGGGCTATGTGCGATACCACCTTACTACTTATTCACGATAGGCTGTGTGCGATACCATTGTTTATATTAACATTTGGTGGGCTATGTGCGATACCACCGTAAATATTTTTGTTGGTGGGTTATGTACGATACCATCCTGTTAAAGATTAATGATAGGCTAAGTGCGAAACCACCGAGTGTTTGGTATTACTGTGAATGGGTTATTATGAAATTGTGATGTGTTGTTTCATGTGATCATGTGGTGATAAGTGCAGGGATGTATGTTAAATAATATGAGCATTTAGCTTGTGATATGGTTGGAATGTGGTAAGAGATGAAATGAGTAAGCATGATCTTGGAATGTGGAATGTTCTTACTTATTATGAAATGCTATTTATTGATTAGCACATATTATGATGTTTATGGTTTACATGTAAACTTACTAAGCTTAAAGCTTACTCCCTTTCTTTTCCCTTGTTTTATAGTGTCAAAGAGCCAGGTCGGGATACGAAGATAACTGGAAGATCACCCATACTATTAGCTCATCTCGGTATATCTAGACTTAGTATTTTGAGTATGGCATGTATAGGGGCTAGACTAGGTGAATTGTTTTGTTATTTTAGCCATGTATTGGCTCCTTTAAGATGAACTTTTTTGTATATTGTCATAGTTGATGGCTCATTACTACTAATTTATGAAAAGATGAAGTTATTCATGGAAATGTATGTGGCAAATTTGGGTTGCTTAGTGATTTGTTGAATGGGATTATGCTGTGTGAGCTAGGGCGATGAAAAGAGCTTGGCGAATAGCCTTGTTCTTGTCTACACGGGTAGGCACACGGGCATGCGTCTAGGCCGTGTGAGACACACGGGTAGTCCCATAGGTGTGTGACGAGGCCGTGTGTCCCCTGCATGTTAGTGTTTCAAGTTAGTGTCGACCACGGGCTAGCCACACGGGTGTGTGCCTAGGCCGTGTGCCCCTTATGAGGTTGTTGATGTCACAAATAGAATACCCAGGTTTTTATACAAGGGCGAGGACACGAGCGTGTCTAGACCGTGTAGAGCACACGGGCCAAGAACACGGGCGTGTGTCCGGCTGTGTGAAAACCCCTGTAGGTTCGAAATGAAAATAAATCCCACATGGGTTAAGGACATAGGCGTGTGTGACCACATGGCCTACCCACACGGGCGTGTCCCATTTCACACGGCCATGTGGCCCCTGTTTAGACAAAAAAAATTTAAAGGCACAAAAATTTCCGGTTGGGTTCTGAGACCCTCCGTAAGCTTGATTGAGGCCTCGTAGGCCCTTAATGAGAAATTTTAAGTTAGGATGAAGTTTTATAGCTTAAAGTTGTATGACAAAGTGAGTTAAGTACGGTAACGCCTTGTACCCGGTTTCGGCGTACAATACGGGTAAGGGGTGTTACAGTTCTTCTTTCTTTCTTTTTCTTTTCTAATTTCGGCTATGGATGAACACATAATGCATGGCTTTTAATTTATGTTTTATTATAATAACACAATTAACATATTTACTAAATTAACCTTATTAATTTAATTAATAAACCATATACTTCAAACCTAAAACCGTCCATGCTATTTTCCACATAAGGACCCCATATTAAAAGAACAAGGCAATTTAACACTTTAACAAATAATTAGCTACTTTTACATTTTACGGGATTAAGTCCTTTTAATTAAATCAAGCACACAAACACTAAAATTAAATCACAAAAATTTCACAGATATCAATTCACACATTATAAACACAGAAATAATATTTAAATATTTTTTTGACTCAGATTTGTGGTCCCGAAACCACTATTCTGATTAGGGTCTAAATCAGACTGTTACAACTCTCCCCCCTTAGGGATTTTTGTCCCCGAAAATCTTACCGGCGAATAGATATGGGTAACGTTCTCTTATAGCATCTTCGGGCTCCCACGTAGCTTCTTCGACCTCGTGTCAATGCCATAAGACTTTTACTAAAGAGATTTTCTTATTTCTCAATTCTTTCACTTTGCGATCTAAAATCCAGATTGGTTCTTCCTCGTATGTCATATCAGATCGAGTCTCAATCTCAGACGGGGAAATTACATGCGATGGGTCGGATCGATATCGTCAAAGCATCGAAACATGAAATACATTATGGATCTTTTCTAACTCAGGTGGCAACAACAGTCTATAAGCAACCGGCCGATATGCTCAATAATCTCATACGGCCCAATAAATCTCGGACTCAATTTGCCTTTACGACCGAATCGAAGTATTTTCTTCCACGGTGATACTTTCAAAAACACTTTGTCCCCAATCCGAAACTCAATATCTTTTCATTTCAGGTCTGCATACGATTTCTGACGATCTGATGCTACTTTCAAACTATCGCGAATCATTTTTACTTTCTATTCATTCTCTTTAATCAATTCGACCCCGTGTATCTTATTCTTACTAAGCTCAATCCAATACAGTGGTGTTCGACATTTGCGACCGTACAAAGCCTTGTAAGGTGCCATTTTGATACTCAATTGAAAGCTATTATTATACGCAAATTCAATCAATGGCAGGTATCATTCCCACATACCTTCAAACTCAAGAATGCAATATCTCAACATATCCTCGAGTATCTGAATGATTCGATCGGACTAACCATCTGCCTGCGGATGGAAAGCAGTGCTGAAATGTAATTTTGTACCTAATGCATCTTGTAGTTTCTTCTAAAACTGTGATTTGAATCTCAGATCTCTATCCGAAACAATAAAAATAGGTACTCCGTACAATCTCACAATCTGAGAAATGTACAAATCAGCAAGCTTATCAAGTGAATAATCTATGCGAACTGGAATGGAATGAGTCGATTTAGTCAATCTATCCACAACAACCCAGATTGCATCTTTCTTGCTCGATGTCAATGGTAAACCCGATATAAAATCCATTGTGACTCTGTCCTATGATAAACCGTAATATATACATATTTTAATCTCACATTTGGCATACTTTTGGATGATTTATCCCTTTAATTGTGGAATTTGATGCTCCTAATCCTTTAATTTCATGTTTTATACTTAGGAGAGCATAAGAGGATGAAAAGAATGAGAAACGGGCCAAAAATAGAGAAAATGGGCCAAGGTAAGAAATCAAAAAGACCTGAAGTTCACCACACGGCCGTGCCACTTTAGCAGACTCGAACACGGCCTTGGGCTCGATTCACACGGGCGTGTCCCTGCCGTGACCTGTTTTAATTCCACTCTGAATAGGATACTTGTGGGCCAAGTAAGGCATCCCGAAAGCCTATATAAACACCCTAGGGGACAACCTAAAGGAGGAGTTCGACAGAAGGCCTCTGTCAGGGCTTTTGACGGAGAGCAAAGCCAGAGAGGACTGAATATAGGGAATTACTCGAAGAAAGCCAATTGATCTATCTCAGAAGCTGGAATCACGCTCAAGACTAGCAATTTTCCCTTCAAATTCCTTCAGGGGGTTTTAGGGTTTTTCTTTATGTTTTGTTACTTAATTTCTTCTGAGATGTATTCTTTTATAAACATGAACTAAACCCCTCAAATACCTGAGGGGGATGAAACCTAGGACGGATCTTGTTATTGTTTTCTGAATTGTATGATAAATGCTTGATTTGTTCTTAATTATGTGTTCTTAATTCTTGCTTTAATATTTCAGGATATTGATTCAAGTATTGATGTGCTTATTCAGAGGAGCAAAAGTCCCTGTTTAAGAGTAGATCTAGCATAATTATGCGGAGTTGGTCGCACTCCTAGAGATAGGACGACAAAAATCTGCCGGATTAGGGTCAAACCTAATATGGGAATCCATGAATCGAGTTAATGCAACACTAGAGGTTTTAATTAAAAAGAGATTTCAATTAATCAACCTAGGGTTAGACGTTAGTAGCATCGAAAGAGGTATTAATTAGTAGCCTCGAAAGAGGTATTAATATAAATTAGGGAATCCTACGGATCAAGTCAAGTGAATAAATCGTCTGGTTCAGAGTTAAATAACAAATGAAGTCTAGGTGGATTCTTCCTCGGGTATTGTCTTAATCAATTGGTTTTCTCAAGAGTATTTTCCTAATTCATTCTGTGTTTTGGCATCCTTAGCTTAGGAATTAGTTAGAAAAACATTAATCACTTTTATTTTTAGGCTAGATAATAAAAAGAAAGTCAGTACTAGTACTTTTGGTTCCCTTGGGTTCGACATTCCGGTCTTGCCACTAAGCTATACTACTGTTCGATAGGTGCGCTTGCCTCAATTGTGGTGATAGTTAGTTTCTAGGCTCGATCATTCATTATATAAGTATTAAAACTCTCAGACACGATCAAGTTTTTTTGCACCGTTGCAGGGAAACTGAAATATTAGGAACGCTCAATTTTTATTACTTTAGCCATTTTTCTTTTATTTATTTATTTATTTATTTCTAAGTTTTATTTTTAGTTTCCTAATCTCTCTTTCATTTGTTCTGATAGGTTTTCCTAGTTTATGACTAGGAGGAACTCGTCAGGACCATTGCTTTTTGACAGTGAAATTGAAAATACAGTTCGTAGAAACCGGAGAAAAATAAGGCGAAGCCTACAGTACATAGAAGAAGAGCAAGAAAGACGAAACCAATACTACCGAAGAGATGGCTGATAACAATCCGCTACCTCCTATGGTTGCCGCAAACCTGGTGAATCAAAATCCTGCTACTCGTACTATGTATGGTTATGCTAAACCTAATTTTACAGGAACTGAGTCAAGTATTGTTAGACCTGCTATTGCTGCAAATAATTTTGAACTAAAACCTAACACAATTCAGATGATACAGCAATTTGTTCAGTTTGATGGTTTGCAAGATGAAGATCCAAACAATCACTTGGCGAATTTTCTAGAATTTTGCGATACTTTCAAACTAAATGGCGTTTCTGATGATGCCATTCATCTTCGGTTGTTTCCCTTTTCATTGAGGAACAAAGCTAAATAGTGGTTGAACTCGTTACCACGAGGATCAATCACTACATGGGAACAAATGACCGAAAATTTTTTATAAAAATATTTTTCGCCGGCTAAAACGGCCAAATTGAGTAATGATATCTCTTCTTTTGTGCAGATGGATTTAGAGACACTTTACGATGCATAGGAGAGATACAATGATGTATTGAGAAAGTGCCCACACCATGGATTACCTTTGTGGCTCCAAGTTCAAACCTTTTACAACTGTGTGAACCCCTCAACTAGGTAGTTGATTGATTCAGCTATCGGCAGAACCCTGAACAACAAAACACCTGAGGCTGCCTACGAATTCATTGAAGAGATGTCACTGAATAACTATCAGTGGCAAGTCACGAGGACAAAGCCAACAAAAGCCACCAGTGTTTTCAACCTCGACGCAGTGACCATGCTATCAAACCAGGTAGAACTGTTAAGTAAAAAGATTGATGGTTTGTGTGGTTCTTCACAGGTACATCTAATTATGCAGTGCGATACGAATGGAGGAGGGATGAGCAATACAGAATATCCACCTTACAACCCGAGCGCTGAAAACGAGCAAGTTCACTATATGGGTAATAATTCTAGACCTCAAAATAACCCTTATAGTAATACTTACAATCCAGGTTGGAGGAACCACCCCAATTTCTCATGGGTTGGTCAAGGAAATCAAAGACAACAACTCCTCCCAGGTTTCCAATATTAACCCTACCCACAAGAAAAGAAGCCGAACCTTGAAGAGATACTAACAAAATTCATCGCGGTGTCAGAAACTCTTTTCCAAAACACCGAAATAGCACTCAAAAATCAACAAGCATCGATTCAAGGGATCGAGAACCAATTAGGACAACTTGCTAAGCTGATCTTTGAACGACCACAGGGTAGCTTGCCAAGCAACATTGAAACTAACCCAAAGGAGCAACTTCAAGCCATAACAGCTCACGATAGTGAAGGGTTAGATGAACCAGAAGTGAGGCAAGAGAAAGTGGTAGAGGAAGGTAAGGTTTAGGTAAGCCATGATAAACCAAAATCGGTAATTACAGAGTACCAACCTCGTGTACCATACCCCAATGCGATGAAGAAAGACAACCCAGATGAACAATTCGGTAAATTTTTTAAACTTCTAAAGAAATTATATATTAACTTACCATTTCTTGAAGCTCTTTCGCAGATGCCAGATTCAATGAAATTTTTAAAAGAGCTTTTGACAAACAAACGGAAGTTAGACGAGGTGTCACATGTGGAACTAAACACAGTGTGCTCAGTAATTCTACAAAATAAACTACCACGAAAGTTAAAAGATCCAGGGAGTTTTACAATTTCGTGCTTAATTGGTAGTTTATCTATTGATAATGCTTTAGCTGATTTAGGGGCAAGCATCAATGTTATGACTTATAAAATGTTTAGACAACTAAGTCTCGGGAAACCCAAACAAACTAGGATGAACATTCGATTAGCTGATAAAACTATTAGAATTCCTAAGGGTATAATCGAAGATGTACTAGTAAAAATTGATAAATTCGTATTCCCAGTAGAATTTGTCGTTTTAGACATGGATGAGGACAATAATATTCTTTTCATTTTAGAAACACCCTTTTTAGCAACTGCCAGAACTAAAATTGATGTTGGTACAGGCGAACTCATACTTCGTGTAGGTGACAAAACGATCACTCTTCAAGCTCTTGACTCGGCTAGGACATCAAGTAATCAAGTGAAAGCATCAACTCTACTAATGACCATTTGGTTCCACCTTTACAGGAAACATCACGAAACTACACAGCTGAGCCACATCCTAGACTTGTGCCAACAAAGAAATAACTCACGAAGAACGAAGGCTTCAGATCGATGAACTAGACGAGTGGAAGACGCATTTCAAAGAGAAACTAGGAACACACGAAGCAAAACCAAAACCACTCCATGAGCCAAACCAATTTAAGATCGGAGATTAGGTATTGTTGGATAAAACAGACCCTCGGATCGCCACTTCAGACCTTGATACAAACGAAGAAATCCCTTTTGAGGTACTGAATATCTTCCCATATGGAACAGTCGAGGTAACTAATCCCAAGTTCTGCACTTTTAATGTAAACACTACTCGACTCAAACTATATAGCAATCATAGAACTGATAGTAGAGGTTAGGAGTTTCAACTCCTCAAACCACCATGAATACGCGAATGAGAGGTAAGTCTAGCTTAAGACTTTAAACAAGCACTTCTCGGGAGGCAACCCAAACACTAACCCCATTAATTTTCATATTTTTATTTTTATTTTTATTTTTACTTCTAGCACCTAACTACAAACTAACCAAATAAAACGTAGGTTTCCGCACCACACGGCCTTGCACACGGGCGTGGCCGTGGCCGTGTGTACACTACGGATTTGCACAGCAGCGTGGCAGAGATCGTACGAACCAAGGACGAAAAATCCCTAAAACACAAGCTGCAATAAAATGCCACGGCCGTGCGATATGGCCGTGGTCGACACTGAGAAAGTCACACGGGTGTGAGAACATGCCCGTTTCCCTAGGCCGTGGCCGACACTGATTAATCAATATGGGCGTGGAAACATCTACACAGGCGTGGGAGAAACGAACAAAGCACCACACGGCCGTGCAATACGGCCGTGTGACTTAACACGCCCATGGAACACGGGCGTGGGAAGCCACCAGATCCCTATTTCCTATTTAAACCCCCCTTTTTTCACCTTCTCCCCAATTTCTTCTTCAATCAAACCCTAGCCACCACACCCTTTATTTGACTATTATCTCTTCCCCTTCATTTTCCTTTCCCCCTTTCCCTCATTCTTTCCTCACACCACCATTCCCATGTCGAAGAAGCGAAAGGACCCTAGCACAGTCTCTCCGTGCGAGACCGATCTACATGAGTTCATGCCGACCGCTTCATTTATCCAACAAGCCAAGGACATTTGAGTCCATTGAATTTTTCTTTTTCTTTTCTCTTCTCCTTTATTTTCCTTCCCTTTATCTTTCTTGTCTTTAACTTTTATTATTACATTTTGATTTCTTTGATTTAGGTTCTAAAGGTTGCTTGAGAATCACCACATCACGACCATAGACACCACCACCACATTCATCTATACCCAACTTACCGTTTCTTTTCCTTGACTTCATCCAAAATTTAGGAAGTTCACTTCTCTTCTTATCTTATGATTTTATATATTGTAGATATCTATCTTTGTACATTGAGGGCAACGTACATCTTAAGTGTGGGGGTGAATTTTATTCAGAAAACTTTTTGCATTATTCTCAAATCCCTGAATTTTGTCTTTTCTTTCTCATATCACTATTAGAACAAATTTTGATTGATTTATGATTTTTATTGATATGTCTTGAATTAAAACATAGACAGTTGTGCATTGATTGTTTAAACTTGAAGGCTTTAGAGAATCAAGCTTGATAAGTTGATTTTTTGAAAGAAAAAAAATTGCTAGGCTGTTTCCCGAAGTTTAGGTATTATCTTGAAATTTGAAGTTCACAGGGTTGACATCAAAAACCATAATTTCTGTGAAATCTTTAGCCTTTTAGAGCATATATTTTTCTTGCTCACTTTTTTATTGTTTATGAGTGTGTCAATATTGATTTGTTATTCTAGAACTTGCTTCGATTATGCATGTCGAGACCACACTTTTTATTTGATATACTGAGATGATAAAGGCACCTAGGATTTAACCCACTTACTTCCCAAAAGGCCTACCTTCATAATTAACCCCTAGTGAACCCATTTGATCCTAATAAACCATTTATTGATTTAACCTTAATAATAACTCAAGACTTACTCTTTTTGATTCATTAAGAATTTTTCCTATTAACCTTTTTATCGAGGTTTGATTTGAGAAGCTGTCTAACTATGTTTTCCATTTCAGTTGTTAAATTCTTATATTGTACTTGATTTGTTCTTAAAAAAAAGTTGAAAGTATATCCATTATTAGTTTTATGTTTTTATGAGCTTAAACAGTAAATTTCACATCTTTAGAAGAAGCTCATTTTATTAATGTAATTTTTCATTATTAGTTTATTTTTCTAGTTAGGTAATTTGTCAATTCAATCTCGATTCTATCCTCCTCTTTGAGCCTGTGACCACGCCCCCTTACCAAGCCACGTTACAACCCTTTTTAAAGACCTTTTGATCGATGTATCATCTCAATTTATAGTGGTGGAGATTTGATTTTTATGCAAGCCAATGGTAATAACTTTTCACGTTGACTATTGAGTGCTTAAATTTATTGTCCCTTAAACACTTCGAGTGATTTGAGTGAATCCTTAGTGAGGATGTTAACTCTGTGATATTTTGAATCAAAGGTGATTACTTGGATAAGGGGGAATACCTATGTTTTCATGAATAAAATGCTCAACTTGGATTGTTTGAAACTTTGATGTTCTTTTAGTTGAATTCTCAATGTATGATTACCCATGGATTATTTCGAAACATTATTGACAGTAATTATTGTAACAGTCCGAATTCGACCCTAATCGGAATAGTGGTTTCGGGACCACGAGTCCGAGTCTGAAAAATATTTAAATATTATTTTCTGTGTTTATTATATGTGAATTAAAGTGTGTGAAAGTTTCGTAGAGAAATTTGACTATTTGCATGCTTAATTAAATAAAAAGGGCTTAATCGCGTAAATTATAAACTTGATAGTTTAAAGTGTAAGGACTAGGTTAAGGTTGTTTTTCTAATTGGGAGCATTTAAAATGAAAATTACCCAATTTAAAGGGTAGTGGACGGCAATGACTAATGTATACCATTCTATTATATGTTTATTTCTTTTATTAAATAGTTAAAGTTATATTTTATTTATTTTATAAGTTAAGTTTATATTATAATAAAAAGAAACATAAAAGTGGTCTCATTTCTCATTGTTCTTGCCGAAAAACACAAAAAGAAAATAAAAGAAAAAGAAGCTAGGTATTCGGCATTCATCAAGCTAAATTAAGGTAAATTTTGATTTCAGTTTTCGATAATTTCTACGTTTTTGTAATCGTTGCTTCGAATACTTCAAGACCCATGCTTGAATTTTTGATTTTGATGAATATTTTGAAATGTGCCATTGATGAGTTCATGAGTTTTAGGATGATAGTTGATGAATTATGAAAGACATATGTTAGATTAATATGTTTTGTATTGAGATTTTTGGTGAATTTGAGTAATTAGGACTAAATTGAGAAAATAAATTTTTGAGGGGTTAAAATGCAAAATAAATGAAATGTAAGGACTCATATGTTCATGGGGAAGATTCGGCCTAGATATATTGTTGTGAAATTTTGCTTAATTTGTGTTTTGTGCAAATAGGACCAAATTGTAAAAGTGTGAAATATTAGGGGAAAAATGGTAATTTTCCCATTTAGGTGTTTTTGGATTAAATTGAAATGAAATATACTTGAATGAGCTTATTTTTAATTTTCTTAGATCGAGAACAAAGAAAAACGGACTTGGATCGGGGAAAAGCGAAAGTTAACGAATTGCCGATCTTCGTCGTCCGTCGATAGTCGAGGTAAGTTTTTAAGCAAGTTAATACCGTAAATATTGTTCGTAAACTAGTTTACAAGCTAAATTTTGAGTTATTGGATTTAAATGTTGATAAAGCCGAATGTGAAATGTTAATTCAGCAATGAAAGGTAGTTAAATCAATTTAAATTCATTATGTGAAAGTGACATGAATTATGTAATGTATATGTGATTTTGGTAATATGTAATGTGTACGAGATGGTTGAATAATATCATTTCGGGCTTTAAGCCTAGCAGGCCTTGTGCCAGTGAATTATATCGGGCTTATTGCCTAGCAGGCTAAATGCCGGTGTTTAAATTTCAGACCTCGGGTCTAGCAGGCCTAGTGCTTGTGTGTGATTCAGGCTGACGCCTAGCAGGTTTTATACCGGTGATTTACAATTCCGAGTTAGACTACAAAATGATTAAGCCATGGAACAAATCGAGTAAGCCTAAGTTTATGCAAATGAATTTTGTTAATTCGATAGTAAGGTATGTATTTTCATATTTATATGTTATATGTGCGGTCATTGAGCAAATAAAACGATGAAATAAATGTGTTGTACATTAGGTTGATGGAATATATGTATATGTGTGTTATCGAACATGTGGAATTGAATTTAGATACTTTCAGTTATAGTGGCTTATTTTATATGTACAGGGAAAATGTTATTCAGTTATATATAGATATATATATATAACTTTTATGTGATGTGTATTTGAAGAGTTCTACTTTTAAGTAGATGATGATAATAATTTTGCTATATTGGGATATTGATATTCGGCTCTGATAGTATATAAATGTCTTATTATGTTATAAATGTTAAAAAATTGTTCAGTTTAACTTGTTTTTAAATAATTAGCCGAATTGCTGAAATTGCTTAAGACTTACTAAGCTAAATTAGCTTACTCTATGTGTGTTGGTTGCTTTGTTTTATAGATTTTGATCAAGCTACGAGTTCAAGGGATCGTCAACGAAGTCATCCACACTATCAGCCTATTTTGGTACTTTTGAGTTTAGATTTCAAATTAAAGGCATGTATAGGCTAGACTATGTAATAAGATATGAACTTTGTTCTTGTATATATATATGAAAAGCCATGCGAATATGGCTTATCTCCTTTTTGGTATAGTCTTGTTTTGTGGTTTATGGCATTTTGGACTAAGATGATGATGTTGTGATAATGTATATTTGGTTTGAATATATGTTCATGTCATGTATGATGTTTCATAGTTCACGTGTGCAGCTGTTTGGTATATATATATATATATATATATTGCCATAGGGGTTCGATGTTAATGGTAAATAATGAAGTTATGCATGGACATATTTGTGCAAGGGATAATTTCAAAAATGGTATGTGTTAAATAGGTAATTGTAAATATTACATTTATAAGGAATGCCTTGAAATTTGTTTGATTCGAGTAAGTAAGAAAGCATGGTTGGTAATTTGATTGATGCACATGTCTATTATGTCATGTATTTGTTATTTAGTAAATAGCTCATTTGAAAAGTATATCTTATAGTATATTATCAGAGATGGATGTGCTTATGACTTGATTTTGATAGGTGAGATTATTGTGGAATGTGGTTGCTTTTGTCTGGTTGATAGTTAATTATGTTACGTGGTCATGAACATTAGAAGTAGAATTAGAAAGTTTGGTATATGCGTATTGGAAGTTGATCGAAGTCATGCATTGGTAAATATTTTATTAATAGAGTACATATTTTGAAATGCAAACAACTTGTAATAATGTTAAATACCTAGTTAGGTATATTCGGCCATGTTATGATTTTATAGGTTGGAATGATAATTAGACTCTGTTGAACATGATTTATAAAGTGTATGATCATTATTTAAATTGAGATGAATCACGAATTATGGAAGATATTTATTTGATTTTGTTACTCGATTTTGTGTTTTCGAATATGTACGGATCTATACCTTGTTTGGATGTTTTAGTACTTGGTATGGAAGTTAGTCAATGGTTAAATTTGAAATTATAAGGTTAAAGCATAAATATTTATATACATGAAAACTTAGTTTTGATAGTCAATATCTTGTATAGATTTGTTAAATAAGGATGTGAGCATATTTGGTCATTGGAGAATGGGTGACTAAATGCTTATTAATAAGGTTATTTGGTATAAAATATTTCTTTATAATTGTGGCTAAATGAAATATGATATGTATATTAAGGTTTGGTATGCTATGAAAGTATAATATCCTTATCGTATTCGATCATGTTCAATGAGCTGTGAATAGTTGTATAACTTGTACTATGCATGATAATACCTTATAACCCTAATCCGACGACGGATATGGGTTAGGGGTGTTACAGTTATAAGTTGAGAAGAATGAATTTTAATTGTGAGTTGAGGATTTTGCTTGAGGACAAGCAAATGCTTAAGTGTAGGGGTATTTGATAAACCGTAATATATACATGTTTTAATCCCACATTTGGCATACTTTTGGATATTTATCCCTTTAATTGTGGAATTTGATGCTCCTAATCCTTTAATTTCATGTTTTATACTTAGGAAAGCATAAGAGGATGAAAAGAACGAGAAACGGGCCAAAAACGGAGAAAATGGGCCAAAGTAAGAAATCAACACGGCCTGGAGTTCACCACACGGCCGTGCCACTTTAGCAGACTCGAACATGGCCTTGGGCTTGATTCACACGGGCATGTCCTTGCCGTGACATGTTTTAATTCCACTCAAAATAGGATACTTGTGGGCCAAGTAAGGCATCCCGAAAGCTTATATAAACACCCTAAGGGACAACCTAAAGGAAGAGTTCGACAGAAGGCCTCTATCAGGGCTTTTGACGGAGAGCAAAGCCAGAGAGGGCTGAATATAGGGAATTACTCGAAGAAAGCCAGTTGATCCATCTTAGAAGCCGGAATCACGCTCAAGACTGAGGATTTTCCCTTCAAATTCCTTCAGGGGGTTTTAGGGTTTTTCTTTATGTTTTGTTACTTAATTTCTTCTGAGATGTATTCTTTTATAAACATGAACTAAACCCCTCAAATACCTGAGGGGGATGAAACCTAGGACAGATCTTGTTATTGTTTTCTGAACGGTATGATAAATGCTTGATTTGTTCTTAATTATGTGTTCTTAATTCTTGTTTTAATATTTCAGGATATTGATTCAAGTACTGATGTGCTTATTCAGAGGAGCAAAAGTCCCTGTTTAAGAGTAGATCTAGCATAATTAAGCGGAGTTGATCGCACTCCTAGAGATAGGACAACAAAAATCTGTCGGATTAGGGTCAAACCTAATATAGGAGTCCATGAATCGAGTTAATGCAACACTAGGGGTTTTAATTAGAAAGAGATTTCAATTAATCAACCTAGGGTTAGACATTAGTAGCCTCGAAAGAGGTATTAATATAAATTAGGGAATCCTACGGATCAAGTCAAGTGAATAAATTGTTTGGTTCAGAGTTAAATAACAAGTGAAGTCTAGGTGGATTCTTCCTCAGGTATTGTCTTAATCAATTGGTTTTCTCAAGAGTATTTTCCCAATTCATTCTCTATGTTTTAACATCATTAGCTTAGGAATTAGTTAGACAAACATTAATCACTTTTATTTTTAGGCTAGATAATAAAAAGAAAGTCAGTACTAATACTTTTGGTTCCCTTGGGGTTGACATTCCGGTCTTGCCACTAAGCTATACTACTGTTCGATAGGTGCGCTTGCCTCAATTGTGGTGATAGTTAGTTTCTAGGCTCGATCATTCATTATATAAGTATTAAAACTCTCAGACACGATCATCCCATTTCCATTCGGGTATTATAATCGGCTAAAGTAACCCAGAAGGTACCAGATGCTTAGCTTTGACTTGTTGACAAATTAGACATTTCGAAACAATTTTAGAGATGTCTCGTTTCATACCAGGCCACCAGTAAAACTGTTTTAAATCATTATACATTTTCGTACTACCCGGGTGAACAGATAACCGACTGCTATGAGCTTTATTCAAAATCATCTAAATCAACTCTGAATTTCTCGGAACATACATTTGGTCTTTGAACCTCAAACAACCTTCAATATCAACTTGGAACTCTGAATTAGTATTCGCATCACATTGAGCCCGTTTTGCTAACAATTCATTATCAACTTTCTGAGCCTCACAAATCTACTGAATAAATAATGGTTTTGCTTTCAACTCAGCTACTATCGATCTGTCATCGGATAGGACCAACTGGGTATTCATCGCACGAAGGGCAAACAACGATTTCTAACTTAAAGCACCAGCAACAACATTGGCATTCCCCGGATGGTAGTTAATTACAAGCTCGTAATCTTTTAACAACTCTAACCATCTTTGCTGTCGTAAATTCAGATCTTTCTGAGTCATCAAATATTTTAAACTTTTGTGATCAGAATAGACGTGACATTTCTCACCGAACAGATAGTGGCGTCAAATTTTCACCGCAAACACAATAGCTGCCAATTCCAGATCGTGTGTCGGATAGTTCTTTTCATGTGGCTTTAACTGTCTTGAGGCATAAGCTATAATTTTGCCTTCCTGCATCAAAACACAGCCTAAACCATTCAAAGATGCATCACTATAGATAACGAATTCTTTACCCGATTCTGACTTAACTAGCACTGGAGCTTCGGTCAACAAAGCTTTCAACTGATCGAAACTTTTCTGGCACTTTTCTGGCCACTCGAACTTAACATCTTTCTGAAGTAGTCGCGTCATCGGGGTTGCAATCATAGAGAAACCTTTTACAAACCGTCTATAGTAACCAGCTAGTCCCAGAATACTTTGAACTTCAAATACGTTTCTAGGAGGCTACCAATCTAGTATAGCCGAAACCTTGTTCGGATCAACCCGAATACCCGATGCTGATACAACATGTCCAAGAAAACTGACTTCTCGTAACCAGAACTCACATTTACTAAACTTTGTATACAACTGCTTGTCGCGCAAAGTCTGTAACACTATTTTCAAATGCTCGGCATGCTCGATTTCATCACGGGAATAGATTAAAATGTCATCTATAAACACAACCACAAATCGATCCAAATATTGTCTGAAGACCCGATTCATTAGATCCATAAAAGCAGTAGGGGCATTAGTAAGTTTGAAAGGCATAACCAGAAACTCATAATGTCCGTACCTCGTTCAGAAAGTAGTTTTCGGCACATCGGAGTCTTTAACTCACAGCTGATAATAACCCGATCTCAGATCTATCTTAAAAAACACAGTAGCCCCTTTCAACTGATCGAACAAGTCGTCAATCCGTGGAAAAGGATATTTATTCTCTATAGTCACTTTATTGAGCTGTCGGTAATCGATGCACATTCTCATAGTTCCGTCTTTCCTTTTCACAAACAAAATCAGTGCACCCAAGGGAGAAAAACTCGGTTGTGCGAAGCCTCTATCCGTCAATTCTTGCAACTGAGCTTTCAATTCTTTTAATTCAGTCGGTGCCATTCTGTACGGAGCTATCGAAATCGGAGTTGTCCCTGGCACCAACTCAATACCAAACTCTACCTCTCGAATCAGCGGCAAACCCAGCAATTCTTCAGGAAACACATCCGGATACTCACACACAATTGGTACTGATTCAATCTTCTTTTCAATTACTTTAGAATGGAGCACATAAGCAAAGTAGGCTTCACAACCCTTTCTCACATATTTCCGAGCTAACATCAAAAAATTCACTGTTGGTAAACCATTCAGATCATTAGACTCAATCTGAATAATCTCATCATTCTGACATCGCAAATCAATAGTCTTCCGTTTGCAGTTCACAATAGCATCATGCAATGTTAACCATTCCATGCCCAAAATTATATCGACCTCGTCGAATGGAAACAACATCAAATCAGCCGAAAAACATGAATCTCGAACCATCAATGGGCAATTCTTACATACTTTATCAACCAAAACACACTGGCCTAAGGGGTTCGATACTCTAATCACAAACCCAGTAGACTCTACAGGCAAAGTCTTACTAGATACTAAAGTCTCACATACATAATAATGAGTCGAACTAGGATCAATCTATAACACCCTTAACCCATAACCGTCGCAAGACTAAGGTTAAAGGAGTTACTGGACAGATCGGAAACATTTACAGACATTGAGTAAAACAATTCACCAATTTCAATCAAAGTGTCCCTTATATAGGTCAACGAGACCTTAATCATGCTTTAGAGTAGGCCAGGACTAAACCGAATACATACGAAAATTCTGAAAAATTTAAGACTTTGCCGAAGCTGTCAAGGTCACACGCCCATGTGACCAGGCCGTGTGCCTCCCACGGCTACTAGACACACCCATGTGTCCTGGTCGTGCCAAATCAGGGCATGTATACTGACTTATCCATACGGCCACCAGACACGCCCGTGCCATGATCGTGTAAAATTATGCTAGCTATTGACTTATCCACATGGCCACCAGGCACGTCCGTGTGCCATGGTCGTGTACACTTGGGCTAGCTACTAACTTAATCCCACGGTCACTAGGCACGCCCGTGTGCCTCAACCGTGTATGCAAAACAAGCCATTTGCAAGGCCAGAATGCCACCAATTCATTTCATGCACAATTAACATCCAAAAACATATCAAACTAATCCACAAAGCTTTGCATCCAATCTCATTTTCAAACATGCCAATTTACACAACTAAAAACATATATATATTCAAGCATGATTCATCTACATTTACCTTTCATAAGATCATTCCTTTGCTCAAACATTCAAACTCATAATGTATTTATAAGCTTACCATAGTCTTGGACATTTCATTAACTAACTAGCCATACCAAACCATGCATCATATAACATAATCATTCAAACATTTAACCAACATTTATCTAGCCACATCTCATGGCTATATATATATATATACACATTTCAAGCAGAACTCAAAGTGACTAGCCTATACATGTCATATTTAGATGTATATATATATATATATATACACATTTTCAAGGTACCAAAATGAGTTTGTATAGTGTGTTGACGATCTTCGACAGTCCCTGAGCCTTTAGTAGCTTTGACGATCTATAAAACAGAGAAAACACACACAAAGTAAGCTGTCAAAAGCTTAGTAAGCCATATACAAATAATCTTAACATAAAATGCACATAACCGTATTGATGCAATAACAATAATGGTTCTCATAGCATATACATATCATATAGAGATTGACTCACTTGCTTAGCCAAATCTTACCACATTCTTCAACTCAAATACCACATATACACATAGCTTATTTAAGCATATTTTCACATATCATTTCATCATTCCATTGCACATATTCATCTTAGTAAGTTCATATAGATACTTACCTATCATACACACTTAGTGTACATATCAAACGTACCTAAAACGAATATACAATCGCATAATCGTTCGTATCTCGGATTTGCCCGTTGAACCGTTCGGAATCTAATAGGTTACACAGAGTGCTCAGAATAGTCGTACAATACCAATGTCCTAGACGTGGTCTTACATGTAATCAGATATCGATGCCACTGTCCCAGATAGGGTCTTACACGAATCAATACGATGCCAATGTCCCAGACATGGTCTTACACGTAAATCTCATATCGATGCCAACGTCCCAAACGTGGTATTACATGAAATCTCAAATCAATGCCAACGTCCCAGACATGGTCTTACATGATATAACATAACAGACACCTATGTCATGACATAGTTAATCCTATCTATTCCTAGGTTCAGACGGGACTTCTCGAACATTAATGCTATATCGATTCTAACTCAGAATTCATGTTTGCAACATCTCATATACATTTATTAATATGGATAGTCATAAGAACATACTTAATTCAATACCAAATACATTTATTTGTATATGAACTTACCTCGGATTCGAATATTCGTTCGGACTCGGTTATTCGATTACCTTCGCTTTCCCGCGATCTAAGTCTGTTTTCTTCAGTTCTTGATCTATACATATTCAAATTTAACCCTTTTATTTACCAACATATTCATTTCAATCCAAAAACACACATTTAGGGCTATTTGCAACTTAGCCCTCACATTTGCACATTTTATCAATTTAGTCCATTTTTCTCAAAACATCAAATATACAAAATTACCATATAACCATGCTTAGTCGAATGGCCATGTATCTCATACAAGTCCAAAAATTTCATCAAATTCACAATTTATTCCCTCAAATTGCTATTTTCACAATTTAGCCCTAATTAGCTAAATCCATCAAAAATTCAAAAACAAAACATGTTCATTTAACACATATCTTTCATTAAACACCTAAACTCATCACAAAACTCACTATTTCATCAATGGCACATTTCATAAACATCATCAATTCTTCAAATTACAACATGGGCTTGATAGTAGACTAAGCAACAATCCCAAAAACATAAAAATCATTAAAAATCAAAGTCAAAACATACCTTAATTTTGGCCACAAGAGTGCCGAAACCTAGCTTGTGTTTTCTTTTCTTCTTCTTTTATATTTTCGGTCAAAAGATGAATGAATATAGCCATTTTTTTCATGTTTTATCATATTATAACATACATATTAATATATTTACCTTATTAACCTTTCATTTAATAATTAAAACAAACATACATTAAGGATATATCTGTCCTTTGTCCGTCCACTAACTAATTAGTGGTTTAATTGCCTCATAAGACCTCCTTTTTTAATAGCCACAACACATATGTGCTTTAACATATAGCATGCGAATTTTGCATTTAATGCAATTCAATCCTTTTGTCAACTTAAGCATGCAGACAGACAAATTAACTTACGGAACTTTAACACATGCTTAATCACATATCAACGGCACAAAAAATAATATTGAAATATTTTACTGACTCAGATTTATGGTCCCAAAACCACTGTTCCGACTAGGGTCTAAACCGGACTGTTGCACAATCAATGCAACAACACTAGTACCATAGAGAGTAAAAAGTACCGGTAATAACATCTAGGGATGAAGCCTCTTCACGAGCGCGAATAGCATAAGCTCTGGTAGGTGCGCGAGCCTCAGATCTAACAACTGTGTCTATAGTTCCTTTCTGACTGCTACTCATATTACCTGTATTTCTGGGTGGTTTACCTCGAGCTGACATGTTACTCGATCTCGCATTCTGTACTGTGTTTTGCTCAGCTAATTCAGGGCATTCACGGATAAAATGATCTAATGATTCACATTTGAAACAGACTCGATCATTCAATCTACAACTATCGGGATATCGTTTACCACAATATTTGCACTCCGATTAATTTGGTCTGACGTTACCAACACTAGTTACTGAGGTAGCTTTCGAACTCACAGGTGGTCTGTCCTGATCACGTCTAGAATAACCTACAGTAGCCTTTGAACGGCTAGAATCATCCCAGAAACTCTTTGATGCTGACTGGAATGACTCACTCGATGATCTCTTACTTAAATCTCTAGCTTCAAAGTTAGCTTTTCTTTTTTCTTTTCCGAGCTCTTCAACTTTGCACGCTCGTTCAACAAGTACGATGAACTCTTTTATTTCAAGAATCCCGACTAACAGCTTGATGTCTTCATTCAATCCATCTTCAAATCTTTTACACATTATTGCTTCGGTCGATACACACTCTCAGGCATATCTGCTAAGTCTCACAAATTTTCGTTCATATTCTGTTACGGACTTACGACCTTGTTTCAACTTGAGGAATTCCTTGCGTTTTTTATCAATGAATCTCTAATTGATGTATTTCTTCCAGAATTTAGTCTGAAAGAGCTCCCAGGTAACCCGTTCCTTCAGAACTACGGATACCAGTGAATTCCACTAGTGATACGCAAAATCTCGAAGCAAGGATACAACGCATTTAATGCACTCGTCAGGGGTACAGGATAGTTCATCAAACACACGAATCGTATTATCAAGCTAGAATTCAGCTCGCTCAGCATCATCATCAACAGTGGCTCTGAATTCTTCAGCCCCGTGTTTTTTGATTTTCTCAACCGGTGGCTTATTCATTCACACTGGATCAGTAACTTGTAGCATAACAGGTATTTGAGGAGGAATCGATGGGGGAGAAGGTTGTGGAACAGCCAGATTCATTCGGATATACTGAATAAACTATTCATTCACCATTTGGTAAAAGGCTTCTTTAGCCTTTCCCTCTTGGTTACTCGAAGTCGACCGAGATTTAGTCAGTGTTGTCCCTTGAGCGGGAGCAGGTGCTATACTTTCTACATCATCAGCTACAGCTCAATCGGGATTCATTTACTATACGAAAACACATTTCAATTATCAGAAATCATCACACTATCACAGTTTATAAATATAGCATGTATAGCTAGACTCACACACACTACGTTAGTCCTAGAATCGACTAAACCGTAGTTCTGATACCAATCAAATATAACACCCCTCACCCGTATTCACTATCAGAATAGGGTTACGGGGTATTACATATCAATACACATTATTTATCAAATATAACTTATACATTTAAGCATTCATTCTCAAACACCATTCAATCATATTCACTATGTCCTTTATACGGGCCTACGAGGCCTTAAACATGTTTTAGAAGTGGTTCAGGGCTAAGCCGATAACTTATAAAAATTTTGGAAACTTAGAAAAATTTCAAAAATTAGAAAAATTTCAAACATATAAGGGTCACACGCCCGTGTGCCTCACACGGCTCCAGACACGCCCATGTCTCAGGCCATATGAAAACAGGGCATACATACTGACTTAGGTCACACGGCCAACCACACGCATGTGTGCCCTTCAAAGTGGCCACACATGCCCGTGTGCCAGGCCGTGTCAATCCTGTAGGGTATACTGACTTATGCAACATGGCCAAGTCACATGCCCGTGTGCTAGGCCGTGTGCCATTTAGGGGGTATACTGACTTGTGCCACATGGCCAGTCATACGTCCGTGTGTGAGGCTGTGTGGAGCATACTGACTTCAATTCAATTTTAGCACCAGGGGACACACGGCCGTGTAGCATGATCGTGTGTCGCACACGGCTAAGACACACGCCCATGTCTCTGCCCATGTGGACAAAAATAGGCCATTTGCAAGGCCAATTTTCCACCCTTTCTCATGCTCACCTAAACAACCAAAAGTAACCACATAAATAGTACAAGTTTTAGCTATCAAATCACAAGCCAAAATATGCCATTTCATATTCAAATCATATCAATTCACATAATAAAATCATACATATCATTTCACATTTTCCAAACCTACATCCATTCACCAATTTATAGCATAAAACACACTTCCAAAACAGGTCTAGATCATGACCGAATATACACATGTTCTTCCATACCTTATAGCCGAACATACATATGCAAATTACTAGTTACTTTCGATACAAGCTTAAACCATGACTAAATTCAGACAATCATTAGCAAAGCATAATAAACAAATCACACATAAATATACCATGACAGAAATTATATAACTTAAGCATTATAGCTAGCCATTTTCACATAGCTTTATATTTACAACCTCAAAACTAATCAAAACATAAGCTAGCCTGTACATGCCATAGGTTCAAAGTTCAAATTTTTATAAGTACCGAAAAACAATCGATAGTGTGACGGATTTCTCTGACGATCCCCTAGCTCTTAGCTAGCTTTCAAAATCTATAAAACAATGAACAAACACACACAGAGTAAGATGTCATAGCTTAGTAAGTCATAAGCAAATAATTTTCCAAATGAACATTATCATTATATTCAATTAGCGAATCAATCCAAACCTTAACTAAATGTGCATATATCACACTCACAAATTCGTATACCATCAAATATACATTAGCATTTTAACATCATATGGCCGAATGCACAAATACTCATGAGCATATATAATTCTCACTTTTAATATCACATATACATCATTTGGCCGAATATAAGCATTCATATATACATATAATTCACTCTGTATCATGTATAATTTCTATCACCATTTCAAATAACAAGCTTACCTTATTTTCATTAACATTAAACTTGGCACGTACTGAACCTTTTAGCTTGATTTCACATTCATTCATAACTCGTTAATGCCCGTTGAACCATTCGGAATGAAGAAGGATACTCGGATAGTTGAAAAGCTCGTACAATGCCAACGTCCCAGACGTGGTCTTACATGTAATCACATATCGATGCCACTATCCCAGACAGGGTCTTACACGTACATCACAAGTCGATGCCAATGTCTCAAACATGGTCTTACACGTAAACACATATCAGAAATCCTATGTCATGACATATGTATCCTAACTATTCCTAAGGTTCGTACGGGGCTTTCGAACGTCGTAACTCGATTGATTTAGGCTCGTAGACAATTCTCTCATACTTTTACCAATTTGGCATACACATATATTTTCTACTAAAATTCAATTCAGCATAATAAACACATTTTCATGAACTTTAACAACGATTATTTACTTATGAACTTACCTCGGACAACGACGGACGAAACGGGATGATTATTCAACCACTTTAGATTTCCCCCGATCCAATTCCGGTTTCCTCTTTTCTTGATCTAAATTAATACAAATTTATCTTTTTTATTAACATATTCATTCAATTTAGTCCAAAAACACATAAATGGGCAAATTACACTTTTTCCCCTGACATTTCATATATTTCACAATTTAGTCCCTATTTCACAAAACACAAAATATGCATAATTTCATTACACTATATCTTGGCCGAATATTCACCTAGCTCATACAAGTCCACATATTTCATTTATTTCACATTTTAGTCCCTCATAATATTATTTTCACAATTCAGCCCAAATTACTCAAATTCATCAAAAATTCAAATACAAAATATATTAATCTATCACATATCTTTCATATTTCACCAACTAACATCACAAAGCTCACAATTTCATCAATGACATATCTCAAAATCTTCATCAAATTCAAAAATTGAAACATGTGCTTGATAGATTACATAGCAACGATCTCAAAAACATAAAATTTATTAAAAACCGAGCAAAACACATACCCGAATTAAACTTAGAAGTGGTCGAACCTTGTTGTTCTTCTTTCTTTCTTTTTCTTTTCTAATTTCAACTATGGATGAACACATAATGCATGGCTTTTAATTTATGTTTTATTATAATAACATAATTAACATATTTACTAAATTAACCTTATTAATTTAATTACTAAACCATATACTTCAAACCTAAAACCGTCCATGCTATTTTCTAATGGTCCATTTGCCACATAAGGACCCCACATTAAAAGAACAAGGCAATTTAACACTTTAACAAATAGTTAGCTACTTTTAAATTTTACGCGATTAAGTTCTTTTAATTAAATCACGAAAACTTTACAGATATCAATTCACACATTATAAACACAGAAATAATATTTAAATATTTTTTTGACTCAGATTTGTGGTCCCGAAACCACTATTCTGATTAGGGTCTAAATCGGACTGTTACATCCCTTGTCAAGTGTCCATTCATTATAGATCTGAAGCTAAGTCATATGAGTTTGTTTTGCATGTATGTTAGGGCTTGGTTCTTAGACCACGTGTTGCTTCTTGAAGCTCCCTTAGGCTACATGATGATTGGGTGATGCGCTTTACAGATGGCAAGTAATATGTCTTTTGACAGGGTTCTTGCTGTTAGTGAGGTAATGAATCTTTGTAATTGGTGAGGTGACCATTTGGAATGTTCTCATCGTAATAGAGTTATAGGCATATAACAATTGCCCCCCACCCAAGCCCTCCAAATTGAGGGGAAGGATATGAAATGATCTTAACCGAGACTCATGGTAGGTCATTTCCTTGGTAGAGTTTTTAAATTTGCTATGTTATTGTTGTGGTAGCTCCTTCATAGTTGTAATATCCCTAATTTACTATTGAGTTAGGAACAATACAAAGTCGAGTTAGGTATACTTGATAATTATAGAAATAGATAAAATAGAAGTTTTTGAGTGTTAGTATAGAAAGTAGTTAGAATCGATAGAAATTTAAAAATAATCTTAATATGAGAAAAATTAATCTAGGGTGTTGACTAAATTGTTAGAGAATAAAAAGTATTGGGGCAAAAAGTAGAAAATAAAAATTTGAAATGATTGTATTAAATTGAAGGAAAAAGGAGGAAGGACTAGAAGTGGAATTTTACCAAAATCGTAACACCCCTCACTCGTCTCCATTGTTGAAATAGGGTTACGTGATGCTACAATAATTAACAGAACCGAAACATGCAATTTTAATTCAAAAATTCATTTAAACATTCATTAAAATCCCTACCATTCAGTTAAAACATGTTTTACATGCAAGATTGGGCTTAAATCGAGCTTACAAAAGCTTTGGAATTAATTCAAAATCAATCAAGGACTGAATTGAAACATTTCAGAAAAGATAGGTAAATATGCAAAATAAGGGTCATACAACCATGTGGCTAGGCCGTGTAATAGGCTGAGGCCGTGTTGTGTTGTATAACACAACTGTGTACTCAAACCGTGCTAAAGTCTGAAGCCATGTAAATCTGAGTCACACTGCCGTGTCACTAGGTTGTGTAACAAAATAATGCCGTGTGGACCTAAATGTAAAATCTTACGAACATTCACACAGTCATGTGGCTGGGTCGCATGAGAGATTGAGACCTTGTCAATAATCATGCATTCTAGTTAGCATTGGCACACGACTGTGTTACCAAACCATGTGTGACACACAACCGTGTGGTAAACCGTGTGATCTAAATTCATACCATTTAACCATGATTCAATCAATTCAAATAGGCAATTCCAAAGGCATAATATGGTACTATAAATACATGCTCAATTCACATCCAAAAACCAAACATAAACATGAAATAATTCAACCTAAAAGTGTCTAACCAATATGTCATTTAGGCACTATCACACTCAATCTATATACTTGCTAAATTTCACTTTTTAATCAATCAAAACATGCTATAATTCCAAAACCAACAACACCAAATAAGTTCATACAACACCATTACCGTATAACATGTATAACTCAACCATTCGTCTAAGCATTACCATATCATAATCTTGCATAACTCAAGACTAAGCACACATAATCTAAACATACATATCCCATTCATTCCATCAAACATGCCAAATAACCTTTAAAAACGACATTACATATAAACCATTATAATCACATTACAAATTCAAATTATAACTACATACCATAAACCCAAATAACCTATATACATGCCACAAAACCAGAATATAACGATTTCAAGATCTACCGAGATTGAAGCTTTATAGTGTGAGCTTTGATGAAGATCTACCCAAATAAACTATACACATAATCTAATATTTTTTTGTCACAATTTTGCTATGTATGCAAAACATGAAAGACAAAAACACAAAAGATATAACAGTGAAATGTGAAATTAACTTTATTTATTTATTCATCATTCAAATACATAAAAAATGGTTACATGTTTACTAAAATATGAGAACATTTCCCAACATGTCCCTTACCATATGCAGACCTTCACAAATGAAGCATTTCAATAGCCATTTTGGTTTATTGTTGGGCTTCCTTTTCCCATGTTTTGGTTTCTTATTGTCTACATTATCATTGCAATTCTAAACTTTTTATTCTTCATCTTCCCCACCATTGCCCTTCCCCTTGGGCTTGGAAGACTCGAACTTGTCTTTCCTCGAAACAAACTTAATTAAAGACTCTATCATGATCATAGCTTTGGATAGTTCTTAGACCCTTCAATGTTTCAATTCTTGTTTAACCCAAAAATTCAACCCATCCATGAAATTGAAGAATGCCTCCTTCTCACTCAGAACCGTAATCTGGAGCATCAATTCACTGAACTCCTTCACATACTCTCGAATTATGCCTTATTGCGAAAACTGACGAAACTTAGCACAAGCTTCCTTCTCACCATATTGAGGGTAAAACTGCTCATTAAACTCTTTTTGGAACTCCTCCCAAGTCCCAATTGTGGCATGACCACGCCTTTAAATTGTGGACCTACACTGCTCATCTACTCATTTTGACATCTCCATGGCACCTTCAAACTTTAGCTCTGATACTAACTGTCGAGGCTAAAACTTTAGTCTCACAATCTGTGCGATCTTATGCGATTTTTTCGCTTCAAATCTCCTAAATCAACCTAACTCTCACAGAGTGCAAATTATAAAGCGAAAACAAACTTGAAACGAAAGTGTAAAGAATAATAGAAAAGTCAAAGGAAAAATAACACACACTAAGTGTTTGAGTAAATGCTCTCAAATATATTCACAACTATGAACGGAATTCTTACAAATGAAGGAGAATGTCTCTATTTATAGTTGAGCTCCCCCAAAACTAATGGTACAGATTGAGTTACATCGACAATTAAGATTAGAGTCTATCTACAATTGAGAGTCTTAAGGGATTTAAACTCTATACAATCTTATCTCTTTCGGATTTACACTATTTACCCTAGAAACTCTAGTTTTATTGGAGCGTTTTACTAGGCCACCAAAGCTTCAAGTAGATGGGCTTATCTATGGGTTCTACAAGTCAGGCCAGTTCAATTAAGTTAAATGAGCCATGTTTTATCAATTGACTTCTACGGCACACTCTTTACGCAATCATCACGAGCCAGCATACGAACTTGATTCCTATACCACATGTCACTTAGAGCTTCCTTAATCTACATGATGATTGATTAATGCACTTTTCAAAAGACAAATAATGTCTTTTTGTCAAAGTTCTTGTTATTGACGAAGTAATGAATCTTCGTCACCGGTGAGATGACTAACAACACAATCTCATTGTAATAGAGTTAACAATTATATATAAATAAAGAGAATGTTATCCATTTGAATAATATTTTTTGTTCATACCATTTGAATAATATTGAAGCAGTGGTTCCAACAACTCTACAAATATGAAAGGACTTTTCTTCTAAGCTACTCATTGAAGCAAATAGATCAAAGTTTGACCAAGTTTGTAAAAAGCAGATTTTAATGCTTATATATTATGTTTATTGTACTTCATACTCTTACAAACTGCATATATAAAAACAAAGCTGGTCGGTTGGCGATGTTAAATTACTATGTTACCAAGATTTGGAAGATGGTGATGAGGATGCGACAAAATGAATAAAAAAAAGAAGAAGAAAGCCTATAAGGTTATATAACGAACCCTAAAAGCTTATAACCAACCCGAGCCCCAAGGACCCCCAAAGGTTCCTTATCTTGTCCGTAAAGATCGATGAGGATAATGCTTTGGGGTTGAAGAAGATTTTTTCTTGGTGGGAGACAAAGGAAGTGTCATTGTAACATTAATGAGTTATATTCTTTTGTCTCCAAAAAGCTGCAACCCAACTTCATGATGAAAATGGCAGAAATACATAATATTAGAACCATTAAATGATGGATTGCCTATGGTTAATAAAATACATTAATGTATAAATAATTATGAATATTATATATTAATGTAAATATAGAAGTTAGAAAATTACATGGCTACTTGGTTTGGAATTTTCAGCAAATGGAAAGGGTCAAAGGGAGAGATGAAAGAAATGAGGATCATGGGATGAGAGAGTTGAAAGTCAAATAATCCACCTTTTTTTTTTTTTGTTTTTGTTCTAATTTTCGTAACTGGCTGGCTAATTGAAAGGCAATTTGCTGGTCAACTTTAAAATGGGCAGTCTCAGTCTTCACATAAAAACATTTAGATATTTGTCATGGCGACTTGGCGTTATCAAGCTTTTGGGTTGGGTGGTGGACAATACTCGGTTGACACTTCGACAACCCACATATTTAGGTATGACCAACTCTTTTAACTTTTTATTCTTTTCATTTGTTGAACTGATTATCTTCAAATAATTAAAATAATCAATTTTAGATGTGGTAAACTCATTCTAGCCTAAAATTACGCAATAAGAGAAGTCATTTAAAGAGGATAAGCATTATCCATCAAGTAATGATTAAATTTTTATTTTTCTAATCTTTTCATGCTCCATAGTCTCAAAATTTACAGAAGAATGTTATATAGGTTTTTGGAAATGTATAGAGTAGTATTTTTTAACTTAAAAATAAAACCTTAATCACTTACTCCTAAACTTTTAAATTAAATTGTTACTTTTTTTTCAGAATATTAATTGTTACTCCCGAAATACTTTTTCTAAGAAAACTATATATGAGATTATCTCTAGTTAATATGATTTTATGGTTAAAGTATTATTTGGTAAATTATAAATTTAAGTGTTGAAAAATTAAGTATCAATTTAATTTATAAAATTTGTTTAATATATTACTTAAAATTAAGTGCAAAATATAATTACATTGTTTCATAAATGTAAATATTTTATGAATTTTTGTATTTCACAATTTTATCCTTACTTTTAAAAATATTGCATTTTTTCTGAAAAATGTCAAATTTTAAACATAAAATATTTAAAGGATAATTTAATGCTAAAATAAATAAAATTAAATGAAAATATTCTTTATACTTCCTCTCTATACTTCCTTATTTAGTTGTTATTTTTCATACTTTTCATAGAAAAATTTTAGGTTAAAATATGCCATATGTCCCTATATTCTTCACAAATTTAGAATTTAGTTCATAAATTTTTATTTCCAAGAATTTCGTACTTCTACTTTTGCATATTTTAAAATCTAGGGTCAATTGTTCTCACTGTTATTTTTTGTTAAATTTGTTAGTGTGACATTTTGAAATAAAAAAATACTCACTTGATGGCAATGTAACTAAAAACTACTTGTAATGAACTTGAGTTTAACAAAATAATTTTAATAGCGTTAACAATTGGATTCAAATTTTGAAATCTGAAAATTTGAGGACTAGACTCTAAGAAATTAAAATACATGAACTAAATTCCAAATTTACGAAAACTTTAAGAGCTTGTAACATATTTTAACTAAAATTTTATCAATTAACTATTATTATGAATTACAACGTGTTTAAAAATGAAATCATTGAAAATATTAATTTTTTTCAATGAATTATAATATGGTCTTATTCTTTTAAAAATTTACCATTATTATTACTATTTGTTATATATATAAAGCAGGGGTGTATCTCATGGTTCGCTTCCTATATGTGGGTGTCAACACTTAACCTCTTAACCACTATATTAATGACATCATCAAATTATTATGGGTACATGAACAAGAATAATTTATTATTTTTTATTAAAATAAATTAGACAAGTTTAAACCTCCTTAACTACTTATAACTGTGTAAAGTTTAATGGCCACTTTATTGATTTCTTTTTGAAGTGTAAAGTTTAATGGCCACTTTAATGATTTCTTTCTTTCAAAAAGAGGATTAAGGCAAAGTGATTCAAGTTAGCCAAAAGGGGTCAAAGGTTTGTTCCTATTATACATGCAAGGTTTATTGGCCCTTCTTACAAGGGCTCAAGATAATGGTTTGGTCAAAGTGATTCAAGTTAGCCAAAAGGGGTCAAAGGTGATCTCTTTTCTTTGCGAATGATAGTTTGCTCTTCCTTCAAAATAAAGAAAGGGAGGGCAGAGCTATAAAAGACATCCTAAATTTGTTTGAGATATACTAAGGATAAAAGATTAATCTAGAAAAATATTCACTCTATTTTAGCCCCAATACTTGATTGGAGTCAAGAAGCCTCCTAAGTACCATTATGAAAGTTCGTGCGGTTGAGGAACTTGATTCCTATTTAGGTTTACCCTTAGTGGTTGGAAAAATAAAACCAATTCTTTTAATTGGGTGATGGATTATATATCCCAGTGTGTTCATAGTTGAATAAAACACTTTCTATCCTATGGTGGGAAGGAGATTTTCATCAAATTGGTATTACAAGCTATTCCAATTTATATTCTGAACATCCTTCTATTGCCAAAAGGTATTACTAATGATATTACTAAGGCAATTAGGAAATATTGGTGGGAAAAAGCGAGAGAGGATAAAGGTTGGGCAATGTTAGACTAGAAACAAATGAGAAAACCTAAGGGTATGGGAGGACTTGGGTTCATGGATATTCGATTATTTAGTATTGCCCTTATTGGGTGACAATTATAGATGTTGATGCACCATAAAGAGACTCTTTGTTTCAAAGTTCTTTCGGTAAAATACTTCCCTTTAGGTGATATTTGTGTCAGACAAAATGTTGATAAACTATCTTTCATTTGGAAGGGTTTTATGAAAGTGTTAAATGTGCTTCTTCGAGCTTCTGCTGGAGGATAGAGAATGGTAATACGACTAGGATCTGGACAAATAGATGGGGGGACATTTATAAATGGATAGAATATAGGTCATTGTAACGCTATTCCTCATGATGCTAAGGTGTCTTAATTACTACTAGAATATCGGAGATGCAATGAGACATTAGTTCGATCTTGTTGCAATGATGAAATAACTTCCTGAATTCTTCATTTGCCTATTAGTAAGGCAAATGAAGAAGACCAGTTGGTTTGGGGCATGCCCCCAATAATGTTTGTACCACACAGTCGAGGTATAATTGGTTACTTATTCAGACTTTGGGTTTGGGACCTCATAGAATCTTTTGGAAAGAACTTTGGAAGGAAAAAAAAAAACCCTTCTAAATATTTGACTGTTTGGGTGGAGATTGGATCACGGTATCCTCCTTATGGCTGATAGATGTGCTCTGTTATCCCTAGGGGCAGATTTGAGTTACCATAGATGTAGGGGCCCTAAGGAGGATGTTATACATGCTCTTCGGGATTGCCTAATTTTTAGGGAGGCTTTAATCTTATGTAATATTCATAATGATTTGCTTTATCTGTCTTTTTGCAATGCGATCGATTGGCTCGAGGTGGCTATGAGGAAGATGGACAAAGGAGCTTTCACTAGTTTTCTTGTGGTACAATGGCAACTATGGGAAGCAAGGAACTTGTTTGTGATTCAAATGTGGGTTTCTTCTTGACAAGATGTGGTTTTAAGAGCTCTCGATCCAACATAAGTTTTGGGTGCATAACCTTCTTTATGCGTCATTGTTACCTTGAAGTCTGACTGTGGCCTGATGGTTTCTGCCTAGTGAAGATGCAATCAAAATCAATGTTGACGCGACATAGAATGCAAAGACGAGAGTTGCTTCTTGAGGTGCCATTGTTCATGACCATGAAGGCATGGTGTTAGTCGGTTATGCTTGTTCGATCATCAAGTCTTTTGGCCCCCTTTTAGTTGAGGCTATTGCCTTGGCTTGTGCTGCTCACAAGGCACTTGTGAAGGGTTTTTCTAGGGTTATTTTCGAGTTTGATTTTGCTTTTATTATTAATAAGTTCAACAATCGAACTCTTGATTTATCCTTTTATGATCGTATTGTTAGAGGGGCCTCAATCATTTGCAATTCTTTTGATGCTGTTAAGTTTTCCCTTTCTCATAGGTCAACCAATCGTGTAGCTTATAGCTTCGCACATTGGTTAATGGATGGGAATGTTGCTTTAGATTTTGGCTTCGCTATCCACATCTTATCCACCTGTTAGTGTTGGATGATACTTTCTAATTTAATATAATTGGATCTTATTCTTTCAAAAAAAAATTAAATGAATAACAAAATATTAGATGATAAATACAACTTTTTGCGCTCAATTTATTTAAGTAGTTAGTGAGTGTAAAAAAAGTATTTCTATAGGATTTGGCTTCCTTACTATTTTTATATTTACTGTTTTTATTTATTTATGATTTTTTGGTATTTAAAATCATATTATGCTTTGATTAAATTTGATGTCTACTTAAATTAGATTTCTCTAAAGCTAACATAATCTTTCATATTTCTTTTCATGCATAAAGTCAAACTCCTTACTAGTTAACAAACATTGATGTATTTGTTGATGTATAGAGTTGAATCACTATCTATAAACATATAATTTCACAATCTAATAAATAAATCTTACGCATTTAAATAATAATAATTTTATAGTAATATTGATATACACTAAAATAATAATTAGAAAATGAATATAATTTAAAATCATTTAAAAGATTATTTTGATAAAAAAAACAATAAGGTACTATATTTTTTATTTAGAAACATTATACTATGCTTTATTTTAATGTATTATATCGTGATATCTTGAATTTTACTAAACGATTAGGGCCCGTTCGTTGCTCCATCTGTGATGGACTTTTGGCCAAAAAAGTCCTTTTCAATAAAACGGAATAATGAACAAGGGCCAATGGAGAATTTTTCACGTTTGTGAAGGACTTTTGGCCAGATGAAGAAGCCAAAAATTTCTCCTTTTCTCAAAGTAAAAGGACTTTTGGCAGCCAATTTACTTTTTCATCCTTTTATTATTTCTTCTCCAAATAACCTTTCCAGAGGATTTCTTGGTTCTTTGGCAATGGTATACCTGAGGAGAACCCTTCTTTTCCTTTGCTTTCTTGGTTCTTTGGCAATGGTATACCTGAGGAGAGATTGGGCGATGAAATCTGGTTTTATTTGGAGACTTTTGTTCACTGATCAATAATGGCTCAAGGCAGAAGATATCTCCCCAATCAACAATTAGGTCTCTCTTTTTCTTTTTCCCAGTTTCTCTATCAAAATATGTCTTACAATGCCATCTTAATCATTCAAGTTCCTTCTTTTTCCCCTAAAGAACGCTTCTTCTGACTGAAACAAAACCAACTTGCCTGACTTTATGGAATTTGGTTTGTAAAAGGCTGAACAAATCATCATAATCTATGTTATTTGTGCTTGACATGCTTTTTTTTTTTAACTTCTCAGCTATTTCTTTATTTCCTTCAATTGGTTGTCTTTAGTTTCTACTAATTCATTCTTTCCGATTTATGTGACTATTTTGCATGTTTTAAATACTTAATAATTTGTTTGTGGCAGACCTTCAACAGATAGTGCGCTGTTCTCAGATCTTTAGTTCTAATTTGTGTTTTTACTTGCTCTTTGAGTTGTTGATTTGCTTATTTGCATATAGTCGTCCTAATTCAATGTTATGTCTTTTCATTTGGATTCGGCTTATGTTTGAAGGACTTGTACATATTTTTACTACATGTTATGACATTTTAACTCTAGAATATTTGATTATGATATCATTTGTTAAGAATGTGTATATTCTTTTAGTTTCAATCTGATTAAGCCGTAATTCAACACTTTTCAGGGGAAAGTCGTGTGGTAAGTGCAATTCTTGGGCATAGTAAAGGTGAGTATCCCAGTGTTTCCTACTCGAACTTTTCTGAACTAGTTATGTAACATCCTGAATAGGGCCTATGCATTTCCAGTTTAATTGTATGAAATGACAAGTTTCAAGTACTATGAATAAATTTTTGACACTTTTGGAAATCTAGAAATGCATGAAAATGGAAAGGAAAATGGAAATGAAAATGGAAATGGAAATGAAAATGGACATTTTTGCAAAATTAGACATTTTTGGAAACTTAGACATTTTTGGAAACTTAGACATTTTTGGAAACCTAAACATTTTTGGAAATGATCCAAAAATGGAAACTTGAACATTTTGGGAAACTTGGATATATAAGAGATAAATAAAGGAGTTTTATTCACATAAATATGTGAATAATAAGAGAGAAATAAAGGAGTTTTATTCACATAAATATGTGAATAATAAGAGATAAATAAAGGAGTTTTATTCACATAAATATGTGAATAATAAGAGAGAAATAAAGGAGTTTTATTCACATAAATATGTGAATAAAAAGAGATAAATAAAGGAGTTTTATCACATAAATATGTGAATAATAAGAGATAAATAAAGGATTATTTTCTAATGAGATAATTGAGGAGATAATTGATGGATTAAAGGCTTTTATCTTTTAAATAAAAGAGATAATATTATCAAAAAGAGGAGTGGTGGCCAAGTAAAGGACTCCTAGGCTGATAACTTTGGCTATAAAAGGAGGACAGGAGGGCTACTCATCAACATTTGCTCCCTCTTCCTCTCTGCCGAAATTCTCCCTAGGCAAAACCCCTCTCTGCCGAATTTTCATTAAGCAAAAAAAATCCCTCTCTTTTTCTTCTATTTTCTTCTCCGTTCTACTGTTAAGCTGAATCTTTGTGGATTCTAAGAAAGAGGGCAATCATCCACAACATCAAAAGGGGATTTTTCGGGAAATCTAAGGATCTAAGGTAAGGATTATAAATATAAATATGTGGTTAAAGATTATGATTCACGTTTTCAAAGTTAGATCTAATCTAACACGAAGTTATAAGATTTCAACAGGCTTATAAAGGAATCCTCTTCAGATTTGGAATCCCATCATAAGGTAAGGGATATTCGGCCAAGGCATAATTTGTTTAAGTGTTTTCCATTATTTCAAAAACCGAAAACTGACATGGTTACATACCTAGTATTAGCCGATTTCAAGGAAGAGGAATTCTAGCAACTGTTGGGACTTGATTAAATCAATTCGGCAACTAGGTAAGTAATTCTACTTCTAGTAGGATTTGGTTTTAAGACCAAATAGGTTTATTTATATGTTTTAATTAATGGCCGAATATAGGAGTGAAAGATCTAGATCGGTAGATCGCTCTACGGGAATTCACGGAAACTATTAAGCGAAAAAGGTGTGTACTCTTACTAACTTTCAATAAATTGCATGGCAATCATTAGATATGTAAATATGTAACGGTATGTGAATGTGGCTAAGCACCACAAATGTGGTAAGGAGTACCCAGGTACGTTTCCTACTTTTGATAGGATTGTGAATGTGATATTTTGAACATGTGATTAGTAACATGAATGAAAATTTAGTATGTGAAATATGTTATGAAATAATTGGGGCATTCGGGATATTTGTGGAGGAAGAAAGTGAAGGTGATGACTACGGTCTCACCAACGTAAAGTGGTGACTACGGTCACATAAAGTGAAAAGTGGTAACTTCGGTTACATCCAGTGAATATAGTGTCTAATGACACAACATAAGTGGGCGATGAGCACGTCGACTGCAGCGACTGCCTTCGATGGTGTGTAGCGGATGGAGGGTCGACTTAGTAGTCCCCGCGGTGTACAGGTTGGTACGGGTGGTGTGTAGCGGATGGACAAATAGGTTTGGGTTTGGGTTGCATCATCCTTTATTTTGTATGAACATGATATTGATATGACTTGTATGCTTGATTTGTTGGAAATTAGTACTATGTACACATTGAGTCTGTTGACTCACCCCGTTGGGGAATTATTTTTCAGGTGATGAGCAGTAATGGACCGGGTCGGCAGGAGCTAAAGGTGGCCATGCATCGCTTGAAGAAATTATTTGGAATTTGGACTTTATGAAATTTTAGTACTTTAAACTTTATTTTGGGTTTGAATGATGTAATAAGGCCATAAGGCCCAATTGGATTTTCTTTATTTCTGTTTATTTTTATTTGAATATGATACAATTTATGTTTGATTAAAGATAAGTAAATTTATTTCTTTTAAAATAATAAACCCAAAAATTATTTTGTCACCTTATTTAAGTTGGATTTCCAGAATTTATTAAATAGGTTTCAAATTAAGCCCAACCCAAAACAATTTTTTTTTTAAATTACACAAATTTTCTCTAAGTCATTTAGAACATTGAAAACCGATTTATTTAAGGAACATACCAGATCCGGTTCAGGCTCGTGGGCCGGGTGTGGGGTGTTTCAGTTGGTATCAGGGCCCAGTTTTAAAACTCTCGGCCTGTGGGCTCAGGCCCAAAACGTTTTCAATTCGAGCCCAAATGAATTTTTTGAAATAAGCAGGTTTTATGGCATGGCACCTAAGTCTCCGACCCGCAGTCCACCAGGTAAGTACCTTTAACCATCTGTGTGATTATGTGAATTATGAATTGTAAAAGGGTAGAAAATGCATGGAACGTAGAATAGTGTGATAGGAACTTGAACCCTAGGATTAGACTACTCAAACACTTGAAACTCATAAGACTTAATGAACTTAACAAACCTATGACTAAGTTATTAAGCTAGGGTGTGGCAACCCCTGTACGCATGTCTAGGATTGGATCCGGAAGAGCCTGGTATTTAAGCAGTCCTAGTGACTCACCTCCTCTTCGTAGGTATCCTACCTGGTGCGTAGCTTCGGTTCGCCCTAACTCAGAGGGCTCAGTGGTGTGGCAACCTCTGTGCGCATGTCTAGGAATGGTTTCGGTGGGAGCTTGGTATTTAAGCAGTCCGCGTGACTCACCTCCTCTCCACTCGAATCCTGCCTGGTGCGTAGCTTTGGTTCACCCTGATCAAGGAGGGCTCGGTCATAGGCTAAACGTAATGACTAAAACCCAAAAAGGGAACTAGCCGTTTTGAAAAAAAAAAAACTTCTTTGAAATCTGAGAAAATTATTTTTCTTACAACATTTTCTGAAAAACTCCTGATTTGCGAAATTACAAAAATGTCCTTGATTTACAAAATGTGAACCTACCCAACAGTTTCTCAAAAATTTCATTACTTTATAAATGTTCAAAAACCCTAATTTGCAAACTATCAAAAATACCTTGATTTTGGAAAATCACAAAATTGCCTTTAACTTACAAAATGACCAAAATGACCCTGTCTTTTGAAATTTTTGCAAACATCACTATTTTTTTAAAAAAAAAAGGGAAACTCTCAAAAAGAACCTTCAAAGTTTTACAACTTTTGAACTATCTCTAATTTATCAAAATTTACAAATTTACCCTGATTTATGAAAAAATTACCAAAATACCCCTGAGGTTGAAAAATTACCAAAATACCCCCAGATTTTGAAATTTTTCCAAAATTACCGAGACTTCGAAATCTTCAAAATACTTTTTGACAAAAACACCAAGAAACGTTTTTCTTCTGAAAAATTACGAAAGTGCCCCTGTAGGACAAAATTACGGTAATACCCCTGGGTAGTGGGAAACGAACAACAACAAAAACTACAACGTTTCTCTGAATGAACGGAAGTTTATACTTGGTTGATGGATGAATGAATGAATGGAAAAGACTGTATGCATGTATGAATACGAAAGAACCACTCTTAAACTCTTCTTCATAAGATATCATCGCGGGTAATAAGTGAAACAAGAATACTAATACATAAAATTCCTTAATCAGATCTCGTCGATAATGAGCTCAAGAGGACGTGGTCGTCGTGGAAGAGGTAGAGGAAGGATGACTGTTAGATCGGGACAAGGTTCTGACAATGAGATACCACCACCACCATCACCCCCAGCTGTCAATGTTGAGCAGCAGGCTCAGACAGGGGAAGATGCCGTGTCGCAGGCTGTGCTGCGAGTTTTGGAATTGGTGGCTAGTGCAGGAAACAATTCAGGAAATCGTAAGTCTGTGCCTGAGCGGCTCCGAGCTAATGGAGCAGAAATGTTTCGTGGAGTGTCTGGAGTAGCACCCAGTACAGCTGAGTACTGGTTGGAAGCAACGGAGCGCATCATGGATGAGCTTGATCTGACTCCAGAGGAAAAGTTGAAAGGGATGGTGGCACTGCTACGCGACGAAGCTTATCAGTGGTGGTTAACTGTGCGAGATGGTGCCACGGCGGAGGATCTGACCTGGGAATATGTTAAGGAGGTATTCCAGAAGAAATATGTGGGAACTAGGTATATAGACGAGCAAAGGAAAGCTTTTCTGGGGCTGGTTCAAGGGAACAAGTCCGTAGCAGAATACGAGGCAGAATTTCTGAGGTTGAGTCGTTATGCTCGAGGTGTAGTGGCAACTGAGCATGAACGCTGTGTCCGTTTTGAGGACGGACTAAGAGACGATCTAAGATTGTTGATAGCACCGCATCAAGAGAGGGAATTTTCTGCGTTAGTGGAAAAGGCTAAAGTGGCTGAAGGAATTAAGGATTCTACAAGGCAGAACACTGATCGGAATAGGCCAGAAAGGGGTTTTCGATCGTCTGGATCATCTGGGAATAAGAGGCCTAGAGTTGAGGGGCCGCGAGGTCAGCAAGTTGGTTCAGAAGGTCGGTATCAACCTTGTGATGTGTGTGGAAAGAAGCACTTAGGAGAGTGCTGGAGGAAAACAGGAGGATGTTTCAAGTGTGGGTCCAAGGACCATATGCTTAAGGATTGTCCCAAGCAAACAGATGAGAGCCAACCGGCAACTCAGAATGTTAATCAGGCTGGTAGAGGTGGACAGCAGCCTCAGCAAGGTCGTGGACGGAACCATGGAGGAAATGGTTCGAGCCGTGGACGTGAAGCACCAAGAAGAGGTGCTGAAGGTGCAGACGCGAGGCAACCAAGGTTGGTTTATGCAGTTGGCCGTCGCGAGGAGGAAGATGTGCCAGATATGACAACGGGTAAGTTCCTCATTTCTGAAATACCCTTAATTGCTTTGCTTGTTATAGGGTTAGCTTATTCTTGTACTGGTGAAGTGATTGAAACTTTGGATGTGAACCTAGAGAATGTGCCTAGAAAGTATGATAGTTCTTTAGGATCAGAGTGCGCAGCAATAGCGTAGTGGGGTGAGTTAGACCGTACGATTGTTCGTCAATAAGTAATTTCGAGGACGAAATTATTTTAAGGGGGGTAGAACTGTAACATCCTGAATAGGGCCTATGCATTTCCAGTTTAATTGTATGAAATGACAAGTTTCAAGTACTATGAATAAATTTTTGACACTTTTGGAAATCTAGAAATGCATGAAAATGGAAAGGAAAATGGAAATGAAAATGGAAATGGAAATGAAAATGGACATTTTTTGAAACTTAGACATTTTTGGAAACTTAGACATTTTTGGAAACCTAAACATTTTTGGAAATGATCCAAAAATGGAAACTTGAACATTTTGGGAAACTTGGATATATAAGAGATAAATAAAGGAGTTTTATTCACATAAATATGTGAATAATAAGAGAGAAATAAAGGAGTTTTATTCACATAAATATGTGAATAATAAGAGATAAATAAAGGAGTTTTATTCACATAAATATGTGAATAATAAGAGATAAATAAAGGAGTTTTATTCACATAAATATGTGAATAATAAGAGAGAAATAAAGGAGTTTTATTCACATAAATATGTGAATAAAAAGAGATAAATAAAGAAGTTTTATTCACATAAATATGTGAATAATAAGAGATAAATAAAGGATTATTTTCTAATGAGATAATTGAGGAGATAATTGATGGATTAAAGGCTTTTATCTTTTAAATAAAAGAGATAATATTATCAAAAAGAGGAGTGGTGGCCAAGTAAAGGACTCCTAGGCTGATAACTTTGGCTATAAAAGGAGGACAGGAGGGCTACTCATCAACATTTGCTCCCTCTTCCTCTCTGCCGAAATTCTCCCTAGGCAAAACCCCTCTCTGCCGAATTTTCATTAAGCAAAAAAAATCCCTCTCTTTTTCTTCTATTTTCTTCTCCGTTCTACTGTTAAGCTGAATCTTTGTGGATTCTAAGAAAGAGGGCAATCATCCACAACATCAAAAGGGGATTTTTCGGGAAATCTAAGGATCTAAGGTAAGGATTATAAATATAAATATGTGGTTAAAGATTATGATTCACGTTTTCAAAGTTAGATCTAATCTAACACGAAGTTATAGGATTTCAACAGGCTTATAAAGGAATCCTCTTCAGATTTGGAATCCCATCATAAGGTAAGGGATATTCGGCCAAGGCATAATTTGTTTAAGTGTTTTCCATTATTTCAAAAACCGAAAACTGACATGGTTACATACCTAGTATTAGCCGATTTCAAGGAAGAGGAATTCTAGCAACTGTTGGGACTTGATTAAATCAATTCGGCAACTAGGTAAGTAATTCTACTTCTAGTAGGATTTGGTTTTAAGACCAAATAGGTTTATTTATATGTTTTAATTAATGGCCGAATATAGGAGTGAAAGATCTAGATCGGTAGATCGCTCTACGGGAATTCACGGAAACTATTAAGCGAAAAAGGTGTGTACTCTTACTAACTTTCAATAAATTGCATGGCAATCATTAGATATGTAAATATGTAACGGTATGTGAATGTGGCTAAGCACCACAAATGTGGTAAGGAGTACCCAGGTACGTTTCCTACTTTGATAGGATTGTGAATGTGATATATTTTGAACATGTGATTAGTAACATGAATGAAAATTTAGTATGTGAAATATGTTATGAAATAATTGGGGCATTCGGGATATTTGTGGAGGAAGAAAGTGAAGGTGATGACTACGGTCTCACCAACGTAAAGTGGTGACTACGGTCACATAAAGTGAAAAGTGGTAACTTCGGTTACATCCAGTGAATACAGTGTCTAATGACACAACATAAGTGGGCGATGAGCACGTCGACTGCAGCGACTGCCTTCGATGGTGTGTAGCGGATGGAGGGTCGACTTAGTAGTCCCCGCGGTGTACAGGTTGGTACGGGTGGTGTGTAGCGGATGGACAAATAGGTTTGGATTTGGGTTGCATCATCCTTTATTTTGTATGAACATGATATTGATATGACTTGTATGCCTGATTTGTTGGAAATTAGTACTATGTACACATTGAGTCTGTTGACTCACCCCGTTGGGGAATTATTTTTTAGGTGATGAGCAGTAATGGACCGGGTCGGCAGGAGCTAAAGGTGGCCATGCATCGCTTGAAGAAATTATTTGGAATTTGGACTTTATGAAATTTTAGTACTTTAAACTTTATTTTGGGTTTGAATGATGTAATAAGGCCATAAGGCCCAATTGGATTTTCTTTATTTCTGTTTATTTTTATTTGAATATGATACAATTTATGTTTGATTAAAGATAAGTAAATTTATTTCTTTTAAAATAATAAACCCAAAAATTATTTTGTCACCTTATTTAAGTTGGATTTCCAGAATTTATTAAATAGGTTTCAAATTAAGCCCAACCCAAAACAATTTTTTTTTTAAATTACACAAATTTTCTCTAAGTCATTTAGAACATTGAAAACCGATTTATTTAAGGAACATACCAGATCCGGTTCAGGCTCGTGGGCCGGGTGTGGGGTGTTTCAAGTTAAAATAGAGAATGGTTTTGCTCTGCACTGTAGAAATTGTAAGTTCTCTAAGAAGAAACTAAGTTATTGAAGACTATATGTTAAATTACATTCTAATCACTGAGTTATTTTAGTATGGATCTTAGCAATATCTTTTTTCTTATAATGTTTTGATCATTAATACACGGAATAAGTAATGTAACCAAGCTAACATTAATGTTGCTGTAATTGATCCCTGTTATCTACTGACATGTTAAACGGCCATGCCAAGTTGGATTTTGCTCACTCTTGCTAGTTTGACTAAGTTCCATGGAAGCTTGAGTTCCCAGTTGGTATAATGTTTATTGCCGTTCATTCTTAAAAGACAATGCTATGTAGTTTATTTTCTTTTTAATAAATTACAGAGATCTTGCAAGTGACTTGATGTAATTATGGTTCATTCAACACTTTTGTTTTCCTTTCTATTCCCTCTCAAATTGTCTGCTAGATTAAATGGGATTTTAGAATAAAACTTCTGTTGGATCATTAACCCATAGCAGAAATTGAGAAACATGCTATAGAATCATAAACCCATAGTAGAAATGAATCATTGTTTCCCACTGTTGTCATACTGGTATCAGTGCAATCGATCCTATTGTTTTTTTTTTTTTGCCATGTTGGTAATATCTGAAGGTTCTTGGTTGAAACCACTGAATAGCCTCGTTTTTCTTATCTTGATGCAACCAGAATCCTTATTTGAAATGAATTGTTTGAAGCTAAGATGAAGTATTCTCTTTTTGTTGCCATGCTGGTGGCAGTGGAACGTATTCTTTTCGCCATGTTGGTAACTTGGTAACATTTCAAGGTTCTCGGTCTTGACTTATCTCATGTTCTTGATTGCAGGTTTGAGTGTTCAAGACCTGTGAAAATATGGCAGCCCCAGGTTTGTCACCTGATTTATAGGTGATGAAAGCTAGATTTTAGTTTTGGGTTTATTGTATTTCTGGCCATTCTGCAACAGTGAAGCTCAAATTTCTGTAATTTGATCTATGTTTTTTTGTTGATTAAGGATTTTAGTGAGATATTCACTTTTCAATGATAATGAATGTTCTTTTTAATGAAAAACACAGAAAAATTTGATGTTACTTCTCTACATTTTCTTAGTTTTAAAGTTCAAGCAAAAAGCAGTGTTATTATGCAATCATCACAATTATCATAAACCAATTGATCAACTAATTATCTAACTCACAAAGCAATAATTCTAAGCTTTCAAATACTGGTCATATATTTAACAAACTTGAATAATTGTAATTAAACCAAAAGACATGCAAATAATACAATTGTGTCAATATCTAATTACAAATATTTAATTATTATATTTAAATATTTAAATATAATTTATATATTCTAATTAAATTTAATAAATAATTAATATTAATTACTTACAAATATTTAAAATTAATATTATTTATTAAAATATTAACAATAAATTATAATAAATTATTTTTTATATTTTGCTAAAATATCATAATATTAACTAATTTGAACATTATTTAAATACATATTTCTTACTTTATAATATCATGTCTAAAATAGACATTTTACTTCTGAAAAGTACTTTTTGACAGCAATACCAAACACTTAAATTTTTCAAAAGCACTTCTCAAAAGCACTTCTCAAAAACACTTTTCCACAGTACTTCTCAAAAGCATTACCAAACTGGCCCTTAATCTCATCCACACGTCTAAATATAATATATTATGTGACCATTTAAGTTTAAAAAAAAAACGCATGCACGTTTTTAATAATAAAATCATGATTAATCAAAAAATTATTATTATTGTGATTCCCAAAGAAGAAAACCATATTAGTTTTATCATTATAAGGATTGCCACTTGATTAATGAGGTTATGTCACTCCTCATAACCACACTTACATAGAAAAACTGAAAGGCTGGGAAAAAAGATGAGAAAAAACTTAAGGCACATTATCACCAAAATTGTACTTTAAAGGAAACAAAAATTTAAAGCTTCATTGATTAGTGTTTTTTGTTTTTTATGCTTTTGGTTGTATTTTAGTCGCTCACTAAGGTTTTTTATTTTACTTTGTTCATCAACTATTAATTTTCTCCATTTAATTATTTAACTTTTTTAAATTAAATTTGTAATCTAGGATAGTTTAGCTACAATTTTATCTTAATCTACGACATTAAATGTATTTTTATTTAAAGATTCAATTATATAGGACTTGTAAGCTCGAATTTTTAATTAATTATTAGAAATTTATATTTGTTTTAAACTTTAGCATTTAGAGGTCTATAAACACTTTCACTTTGCCAAACATTGTAAAAGATGGAGTTTTGAATTTAATAAACTTCGCTTTAAGCATTTCTTTTCAAGAATGAGAGATTCACTTCTTTTTTTTTCCCTATTATTCATGTTTTTAGATACAAGTTATCGAGGTGTGTAATAGAGAATCGTCCGATTTATTGTTAGCTACAAATTGATTAGAGATGGCATATGATAAATTATTTTCTTGACTTTTATATATTAAAAAAAAAAAACATGTTCTCTTGCCGAGTTGTTGATCTCCAAGATTTAAAAATATTTTCGACTTTTGAGTTCCACATCTACATCCATAAAAAGAATATCAAGTAATCAAGAAAAAATGTTTATTTATTTAGTGAGTTCCAAAATTACATGACAAAATCACTAACAGCACAAATCCTCATATATTAACCATGCTTTAAATACGGCTGCTAAGCTGACGTGGCCAAATTGCTGGAAATTATAGATTGTGAATTCATAAATTCATCACTATTCATGAGCACTTATTAGAAAGTTATGATTTATTCAAGTGATACATTTGTTTTCCATAACTCATGTTTTTCTAAAAAGTATGTCTAATAGAAATCAAATATAAAGGGTTATGGCTATTGAGAGTACAATCAATCCAATTTCAAATATTAGAGTAAGAGTTAATGAATTCCTCAATTTTACTAATAAAAGGAAATTAAAACCTTCGAGCACATTTGTATTAACCTTCTAACAATTTTGGGATTGGGGCAAACAGTTCTATTTAGAAAGCGCCACCTGCGCCTTAAAATCTACTGTTTAATTTCATATAGTCTTCAAATCTATCGTTTCTACTCAATTTATCCAACACAAACAAACGCACATTACGAATCTAATCATTGAGTTCTGTTATTAGCCTTCATTCTAACAATAAAATGCTTGATAATTGCAAGAATTTGTTGAAAGAGATCCAGAATAAACAGATACTTCATGTGTACCATCAAAGGGACCGTAGTGAATGAAAGGAGCTAGCTACGACTCCACTTTTGCTCTTACTGAACTTGATTGTTACTGTCTCCTGAATATTCACATTTATAGCATCAATTTATGGTGAATAAATGTGTTAGTAAAACCATAACGAAATTTATTTGAATTTTAGCCTATAGATTATGAAATGACATTTATGGTAAAATTATCTTGTCCATTAGCGTTCTTTTTCTTCTATAATTGTCGAAATCATTTTTTTGTTTGGAAAAACGGGCCGACTTTAAAAAGGAAAACTGAGTCGCCACCAATCATTTTTGAAGTGCGATTGGGTCACTTTAGAAAATATTTTGGTCCACAAATTTTAAGAAAACGGGCTCGGGAGTCGGTTACGCACGAGGAAGGATTAGCACCCTCGCGACTCCCAAAATTGGTACTGTGTTGATTGATTAATGTCCTTAATATAAAAAATTAAAAAAAAATTTAAAATATGAATCTTTAAAAAATGCTTGGATAACTCGAATTGGATATCGAAATTCTCTTGTCCCAAAAAGGTGAAATACCACATCCAGCACGATAGGACACGACGTTTCAAACCATCGATACTAAGATCATTTCATGATTTCCAAAATTCATGTATTGCAATTTGAAAAGGGTATTTCACTACTTAGCCAAACTAAAACCAAAACCCAGCACGATTGGGCACGGTTTCTTGAATTTCCAATCATGAAATATTGCCTTTATTTAAAAAACACGATAAAAGAATCTTTGAAGGATATTTAGTTGTTTGGACGAACAGAAAATCGAAACCCAGCACGATTGGGCACGAATCTCTTGAACTTCCCAACACGAAACATTGCCTTATTTTAAAAAACATTAAAGGACATTTAGTGATCCAGATGAACGAAAAATCGAAGCCCAGCACGATTGGGCACGATTCCTCGAACCTCCCAAACACGAAATATTACCTTTTGTGAAAACCTTTTATGAGTCTTTGAAACAAAGCAAAAATAAAAACGGGGAAATGTAAACGGGATTAATAAGAAATAATAATGAACCCCAAAAGGAAAAATGAACAACAATATTATAATAACAAAAAATAATATGTGACCAATAAGACAAACAATAATAATAATACTACTAATGAAACTAATGAATATAGTAAAAAGGTAATAATACTAAAATATAAACATGATAATAAAATAATAACAACAACAAGCAAAAACATATATCAATAAGAAAACAATAGTAATAATATTAGAGTAAAATAAAAAAGTAATAGTAAAAAAATATTGATAATCAAAATAAAATAGAAAGACAAATGTAATAATAATACTATTTATAAAATAGTGGCAGGAAAAAAACTAACGAATGTTATAATGATAGCAAAGTATATTATAAATAAAATACCTAACAAAAAACAAGTAGTAAATAATATATTAAAGAATAATTACAAATGAAAAATAATAAAAAAAAGGTAAAACAACCATGTCCATAATAAAATAACAGTACCACATTAAAAATAACAGTAACAAAATAAAACAATAGAAAGATATAAGATATATACAAAGAAGTATTAATAAAACATAATAGTAATAAAACTAAACTTTAACAGTAATGGTAAAATTAAAATAATAGTTATAATAATAAAAATGACAGAAATAATATGATTATAATAATGATAATATACATAAAAAAGTAATAAAAATATTAAAAATAATTGATTTAATGGTAAAATAGCCAAAATAAACGAAAAGGAACTAAATCGGATCAAACACAGAAAACTCGGGCTAAATTTAAAATAACTAAGAATAAAAGGGGTGAATTGAAAAACATGCGCAAGCTAGAGGGACTGGAAAAGCAAATACTCCCTCCCTCAAAATGCGTCATTGCCAGGAGGACCAGATCAAAACAAAAAGAAAGGGCGAGATTGAAACAGGCGCAAAAGGGGGGAGGACTAATCGCGAATTTACCCATTTAAGGTAAATGTGCGCAGATTCCCCCCAAAGGTGAAACGGCGCCGCTTGCCTTGTTATGCCTTAAAGCCTAAAACATTTCTTTTTTCCACTGAGACTCCATTTTTTTAAAAAAATTAAATCCCCAAATGAAAACCCCAAAATTCCTCTGCTAGGGTAAGCCTATTTTCACAGCAGATCCCCCCCGTGCGCGCGCCACTAACGGTGGCCGGAGAAACCGCAGTAAGCTCCTCTTGATCCCTTCCCTTTTTCAAAAAGAACTTTGTTCGTTTTTTAGAACAAATGCAGGAAACACGTGAAAATGGAGAAGTTTTTAATACTCTCCTCTTCTATTTTCGCATACAATGGGAAGGTAAAGAAAAAAAAAAGAAAAACGAAAACGAGACTCAGAAATCGGAAGGTAGAACGATAATCACCTTGGTTTTTCACCTATTCTCTATTGCAATCTATGCGCAAATTTCTTTGCTTTTACTCACTGTATTTTGTATCTATAAAAAAAATTGTGTATACTGCTGTTTTTTGCTATTTAAAAAAACGTCCCTTTTTACATGATGTATTTTGGCTTTTATAGCCTAAAAAACCTCTAAAAATAGAACAAAACCAAATCCCGAATCCCCACTACCATCCTACTATTTTACTGCTTCCTGTTTTGTAGGTACACCACCGGAGGCGTGAAGGCGCTGGACTCGGGGATACAAAACGTGCAGCCTTGGAATACTGCTGACGGCACAAGGAAAATTGCTAAGGTTCCTTTTTTTTTTATTTTGGGCTTCTCGGGCTTAGATTTGTATTGGGCCAATTGATTTTGTTTATTCCCTATTTGCTGGTTACTTTTGGTATTGGGCCCCGGGCATAAATTTGGGCCCTACAGCTGCCCCTCTTTGCTTGTTTTCGTAAAACGAGAACAGAGCAAAAACTTTAAAAAGGGCGAATTTTGCCCGGCCCAATTGGATCTTGGTAGCTTCATTCCATCCACTGCATCTTCAGGGGTATAGGAATTTTGTTTCGATCTATTCCACTACTGCTCAGTGGAGATAAGATCCGCTATCTTCAGCCTGTTACCCTACCTGCTTAGGGGATTAAGGCTCGTCGTCTTCGATTTACTCCACTCCTGCCCAGTGGAGATAGGATCTGTAATCTTCAGCCTGTTACCTTACTGCCTAGGGAATTAAGGCTCATCGTCTTCGATCTGCTCCACTCCTGCTTAATGGGGATAAGATCTGTTCTCTCGGACTGCTCCACTCCTGCTCAGTGACGATAAGGCTATGAGCTTCAGTCTGCTCCATTGTCGATACATGGAGATAAGATTTGCTATATTCGATCTGCTCCACTCCTACTCAATGGGGATAAGATCTGCTCTTTCTTTCAGCCTGCTCCACTCCTGCTCAGTGGAGATAAGGCTATAATCTTCGATCTGATCCACTCCTGCTCAGTGAAGATAAGATCTGCTGCTTTCGATCTGCTCTACTCCTGCTCAGTAGAGATAAAATCTGCTATTTTTAGCCTGCTACCCAATTGCTTAGGGGATTAGGCTAGAGGTTTGAATCTGCTCCATTGCCGATACATGAAGATAAGATTCGTCGTCTTCGATCCGCTCCACTCCTGCTCAGTGGAGATAGGATCTGCTATTTTCGATCTGCTCTACTCCTGCTCAGTAGAGATAAGATCTGTTGTCTTTCAGTCTGCTCCACTCCTGCTCAGTGGAGATAAGGCTATGCACTTCGATCTGCTGATTTCGATCTGCTCTACTCCTGCTCAGTAGAGATAAGATCTGTATCTTTGGCCTGCTCCACTCCTGCTCAATGGAGATAAAGCTCATTATCTTCGATCTGCTCTACTCCTGCTCAGTAGAGATAAGATCTGTTGTCTTCAATCTGCTCCACTCCTGCTCAGTGGAGATAAGATCTGCTATCTTTAGCCTGCTCCACTCCTGCTCAGTGGAGATAAGGCTTCAGTCTTTCGATCTACTCTACTCCTACTCAGTAGAGATAAGATCTGTTGTCTTTGATCTGCTCCACTCCTGCTCAGTGGAGATAAGATCTGTAATTTTCGATCCGCTCCACTCCTGCTCAATGGAGATAGGATCTGCTGCTTTCGATCTGCTCTACTCCTGCTCAGTAGAGATAAGATCTGCCATCTTTAGCCTGTTCCACTCCTGCTCAGTGGAGATAAGGCTATAATCTTCAATCTGATCCACCCCTGCTCAGTGGAGATAAGATCTGTAATTTTCTGTAACTCCCGTCAATTTTGCTACATTGTCCTCTGGGGAACTTACCTGTAGCATTGATTTCATGGGGTCTATGCTTATGTCGTACGATTAGGATGTCATGAAAATGCTCCTAACCATATGTATTATGAATGTATAGATGCATGCAAAATGTCATGAGTATGATCCAATTTTTTAACTCTTTGGGTTATCATTGCTCGCTGCTTGTTAGGGCAATACCCCGTTGTATGCCTTCTTGTTCTGTTGATATTTCTAACACAGAATCTAAAGGTGTCGTCACTGTTTAGACTCGTATTTCAGGGGTTTCAAGCCCCTTAAGCCTGGTGAGTTCTAAATAATTGTCCTGTTTCAGATTCTTGTATTATTTAGAGACTTTCAGAGTAATACTTAAAACTTCCTTTGTGAAAGCATTATTAGTTCGGTAATTATTACTTCAATATGAAATGCTTGGAAAAAGATTGTAGAGATGAATGAAACTGGAATTTATTCGGGACAAAACCCATGAAGAATGAATTGAACAAAGGCAGTAAATTTTGCTAAGGTACAAAATGAGTAAAAGTAGCATTGATGCCCCAGATATCATAGCCCGAGCTTCTCCGTACGTACTTCTTGAAGACCATTCTGGGCTCAACATATGTCTAGGAGAACCATGGTACTCTGTCGATGCCCCAAAACGTAACATACCTCCTCACTGTTAATTCTGATTCAGCGAAACCACTGTATACCCCATCACGAGTTGATCATAATTTGAGCTGCCCTTTTCGGGTTTTTGACCCAAAGCCCCTTTGGTCTCAAAGCGCCTTTTACGGGTTTTCGTCTTGGCCTTTTTTTTTTGAACTCAAGACGCCCTTTGCGGGTTTTCGCCTTGGCCCATTTTCATGCAAAGTACTTCTTGACTAAGTCTGCATTAATTGGATTTGGCAGACTTTTACCGTCCATCTCGGCTAGTATCAAAGCTCCTCCAGAAAAGGCCTTCTTTACAACATAAGGTCCTTCCCAATTAGGCATCCACTTTCCCCTGAAGTCCTTTTGCATAGGGAGGATCTGTTTCAACACCAAGTCTCCTTCATGGAATACTCTGGGGCGGACTTTCTTATTGTAAGCCCGCATCATCCTCCTCTGGTACAATTGACCATGGCGAATGGCTCTTAGCCTCTTTTCCTCAATTAGATTCAGTTGATCATATCGGGATTGAACCCATTCTGCTTCGTCCAACTTCAGCTCTGACAAAACCCGGAGTGAAGGGATTTCAACTTCAATAGGCAAGACTGCCTCCATCCCATAAACCAACGAGAAAGGAGTTGCCCTGGTAGAGATTCTAACCGATGTTCGATAGGCGTAAAGGGCAAGCGGTAACTTTTCATGCCAATCCTTGTAAGTCTCAGCCATTTTCCCCACAATTTTCTTGATATTTTTATTAGCCGCCTCAACTGCTCCATTCATTTTTGGACGATATGGCGACGAGTTATGGTGCTTAATGTTGAACTGACTGCAGACTTCCGCTATCGCGCTGTTGTTCAAGTTCAAAGCGTTGTCAGATACGATCCTTTCTGGCATACCGTTGCGACATATGATCTCTTTCTTCAAAAACTTGCTAACTGCCATCTTCGTGACATTGGCATATGAAGCTGCCTCTACCCATTTGGTGAAGTAATCAATGACCACGAAGATGAATCGATATCCATTAGAAGCCTTCGGTGAGATTGGTCCGATGACGTCCATGCCCCACATTGAGAAAGGCCACGGGGAAGTCATAACATGAAGAGGTGAATGAGGCATATGTATCTTATCTCCATAAATCTGGCATTTGTGGCATTTCTTGGCGTAACGAATGCAATCTCCTTCCATCGTGAACCAGTAATACCTGAATCTCATGATTTGTCTGGCCATTGTAAACCCGTTGGCATGTGTTCCACAGACACCCTCATGAACTTCTTCCAGGATTTTCCTAGCCTCAACCGCATCGACACATCTTAGCAGCACCTGATTTTTCCTCTTTTTATACAGGACCTTCCCGTCTAAGACATAGTCATTGGCCAGTCTTCTCAATGTTCTCCTGTCATTTTCTGTTGCTTGATCAGGATATTCACGGCTCTTCACATACCACAGGATATCATGATACCAAGGATGATCATATCTCTCCTCTTCTTCGTTAATATTGCAGCAGTGAGCCGGAGTCTCATAAATACTCATTTGGATGGGCTTCATACCCTCTTGCTCGTTTACTCTAATCATAAAAGCTAGGGTGGCCAAGGCGTCAGCCATCTGGTTTTCATCACGCGGGAGGTAAAAAAATGTGATATCATCAAACTTCTCAATTAGTTCCAAAACTAACTTTCGGTAGCTGATCAATTTGGGATCTCTTGTTTCCCACTCCCCTTTTAGCTGATAGATTACCAGCGCGGAATCTCCATATACTTCTAGCAACTTGACTTTGCGGTCTATGGTTGCTCGAATTCATATGATGCATGCTTCGTATTCTGCCATATTGTTCGTGCAGTCAAAATCCAACTTGCAAGCGAATGGATAATGGTCTCCATTCGGGGATATCAGGATTGCTTCAACTCCATTACCAACGGCATTTGATGCTCCGTCAAAGTTCAACTTCCAGGGACGATCTTCTAAGATATTTTCTTCAATTGTCGCTACAAACATCAGATCCTCATTGGGAAAATCGAAATTCAGGGGTTCGTAGTCGTCAAGCACCCTGCTGGCTAGAAAACCAGCTATTGCACTCCCCTTTATAGCCTTCTGATTCACGTAGACTATGTCAAACTCGGAGAGCAAAATTTGCCATCGGGCCATTCTTCCATTCAAAGCGGTTGACTCTATCATGTACTTGAGAGGGTCCAATTTCGAGATTAACCAGGTCGTGTGGTACAACATGTACTGCCTCAACCTCCGAGTTGTCCAGATCAATGCACAACACAATTACTCAATTGGCGAGTATCTCATTTCACACTCGGTGAATTTCTTGCTGAGGTAGTATATCGCCCTCTCTTTCTTCCCTGTCTCGTCGTGTTGGCCTAGCACACATCCCATTGAATTATCGAATACCGTCAGATACAGAATCAATGGTCTGTCAGGACTGGGCGGCATTAGCACTGGAGTATTAGACAAGTACTGTTTAATCTTGTCAAATGCCTTCTGGCATTCATCGTCCCAAATGCCTGGATTGTGTTTCTTAAGAAGACGAAATATGGGATCACACTTCTCAGTCAATTGCGAGATGAACCGAGCAATGTAATTTAGTCTTCCTAGAAAGCCTCGGACTTCCTTTTGAGTACGCGGCGGAGGCAACTTTTGTACGGCCTTGACTTTATCCAGATCTACTTCGATTCCTTTTTCACTGACCACGAAACCAAGTAGCTTCCCTGATCGAACCCCGAAAGTACACTTAGCTGGATTGAGTTTCAGCTGAAATTTCCTCAACCTCAAGAATAGTTTCCTCAAAACTTGCACATGCTCCCCTTCCATTCGAGGCTTTGCGATCATATCATCGACGTAGACCTCCATCTCCTTGTGCATCATGTCGTGAAATAAGGTTACCATAGCCCTTTGATATGTTGCCCCCGCATTCTTTAACCCAAATGGCATCACTTGGTAACAAAAAGTTCCCCATAAGGTTATGAAGGTAGTTTTTACTATGTCTTCAGGATGCATCTTTATTTGATTGTATCCTGAGAAACCATCCATGAATGAGAAGAATGGAAAACCTGCCGTGTTATCCACCAAAGTGTCAATGTGAGACAGTGGGAAGTTGTCCTTTGGGCTGGCCTTGTTTAGGTCTCTGTAGTCGACGCACATTCGTACTTTCCCATCTTTCTTAGGAACGGGGACAACGTTGGCTACCTATTCTGAGTAATTCACAACTCGTAAGAACCCAGCGTCAAACTGCTTCTTGACCTCCTCTCTGATTTTCACCGCAACATCGGGTCTCATTCTTCGGAGCTTCTGTTGGACTGGCTTGCAATCTTTCTTTATGGGGATACAGTGTACCGCAATATCAGTGCTCAACCCAGGCATGTCTTGATATGACCATGCAAAAACATCTTTGAACTCTAAGAGAAGTCTAATGAGGTCCTACCTTGTCTCCTTGGTGATGAGGGTTCCAATTTTCACCTCTTTCCCTTCCACCAGAGTCACATTCTCAATTGTCTCTTTGTGAGGCAGAATCAGCTTTTCTTCCTGCTCTACCATCCTTAACAAATCAGGGGATATAATACAATCTCCGTCATCTGTAAAGTCCTGAGGTTCTTCTAGGTACATGTCTTGCTCATCAGGAAATTCTGGGTCCGTAACAGCGTTGTTCATGACATCGATATCTGGGGACCTATGGTAGGTATGAAAGAATATTCAATGAAAATGAATTTAAGAATGACTTATTCATGCGTTTATGATTATAAATGTAATGGTACAGAAGTAGAAGAATAATTGCACGGTATGGAAGGAAAAAAAATACACTTTTTATTGAAAATAACGATGCGTGAACATGCATATTTCACAAGAGATTCTTATTGTTCCTAGGCTTGAAACAATAAGTGTGTTTTGAACATTACTTTGTTTTAGTCCTAAAAACTACAGGAATTTCTTCCACAGTCCAGTTGTCCAGAACACTTCTAGGCTCGTAAGGGCGAATACCCGCCAAGTTTCCTCTCCTCGAACTTCCTTCAGACACACCATTGATGTTCAAAGTTCTCATCATGTCTTCAGTCGTTTCTCTATTAACAATCTCTAACCCTGAATGGATAATTCCTCCAGACACGAATGTATTAGATATATGGGGAAAAGTCATCAAACCCCATTTGATCTCAGTACCATTCAATCGCGCCCTCTGTCTCTCACGTTTCCTTTCCAGCTCCTCCTTTCTCTGTCTGGTATCTGGCCTATACCCCAGACCAAAGCGATCATGTTTGTCAACCAATCCTGGCACTCTAACCGGGCCCTGAAGGTATTTTTTGAGTCCCCTTTCAGGCAATGCTCATTTTCCTACCGTCAGCTGTAGGCCCATCCCTGTGGCTTCAGAGATTTTTGGCACCGGGACCTTACCACCTTCACTGATGAAAGTCGCATTTATAAACTCTAATGACCTGAAGGAGCACTCTATGGTCTCCGCATCATTCTCTATGTACGGTGCATTACTAGTAACAGACGCGATGATATCCTCCTCTGCATTTATGGTTATCAACCGGCCCTCTGTCACTAACTTCAACTTTTGGTGCAATGACGATGGTACAGCTCCCACTGAGTGGATCCACGGCCTCCCCAATAAGCAATTATAAGAAGGCTTAATGTCCATCACGAGGAAATCTACCTCGTACGTGTTTGGCCCAATTAGGAGGGGTATCTCGATCCTCCCCATCACTTTTCTCTCGGTGCCATCGAAGGCTCTCACTATATTTTGGCATGTTTTCATGTGAGAGCTGTCTACAGGTAACTTGTCCAGTGTAGATAGGGGAAAAACGTTTAGTGCCGATCCGTTGTCAATTAATACCCCTAGCAGTGTATACCCTTTGCATCGGGTAGTGATGTGCAAAGCCTTGGTAGATCCCATGCCCCCCGGCGGTATTTCATCATCACTGAACGAGATGAAATTATCTGCGCTTATGTTATTTACAAGACGGTCCAGCTTATTTACCGAAATGTCATCAGCAACATAAATCTGGTTCAATACTTTCATTAACGCACTACGGTGTCCTTCTGAGTTTAGCAGTAGGCCAGTACCGATATGCGTGCCGACTGCTTGTGTAACTGTTCCACAACACTGTACTCACTGTGCTTCAGGAACTTCAAAAACTCCCCGGCCTCATCCTCTGTTACTGGTTCATTAACCCGTGGTCCTGTCTTCTCGTCTTCCCTTCTCATCATAGAGGACTCAGCTTCTGGGTCGGGTGTGCTGGCTGAATTCTCTTTCCCAGAAACTGTCACAGTGCAATTGTAATTCCAAGATACCCTCTTGTGATCTTTATAAGGAAAATTCACGGGTTTCTGAATTACAATCCTCGGTGTATCCTTATAAGGAGAAGTTACGGGTTTTTTGATTACAACTCTCAGTGTTTCCTTATAAGGAGAAGTCACGGGTTTTTTAATTTTGACCCTTGGTGCCATTTTCACTCCTGCCTCGTCGACCCTTGGCCGTGTGATAATCACTATTGGGTGATTGACTTTAGGGATCCTTTTTGCAAACCCACCCTCTGTGGCGCATACATCCACCTCTTTGGAAAAGTCAAAGAATTCCATCTCTTTATTATCCATTAACCCTTGTACTAAGGTTCTGAATTTGTTGCACTGCTGGATCTCATGGCCTTCCTTGTCATGGAACTCACAGTAGTTCCTTGCATCTCGAGATCTGTTCACATTCTCCTGTAGAACTAACCCCATTTTCTGCATTGCTTTCCAAACTTCCCTCAATGGGGTTCTAACCTCAGCAACTTCCTGCTTGGTTCTCCTCCCTCTGTTCTCAACTACCGCGTTTACCCCCTTATCTGTATGATTGGGTAACGGATTTCCTCCCCCAGGAGCGTCATTGAACTCTACCACTCCCGCCTTGATAAGTCTCTCAACTAGCCTTTTGAATGAAGTACAATTTTCTATCGAGTGACCTACTACATCCGCATGGTATTCACATTGAGCGTTTGTGTCATACCACTTGGGATATGGAGGTTGCAATGGCTTCAAGTAGAATGGGGCTACGGCGTGCGCATCGAACAAAGTTTTATACAACTCCCTATACGTCACAGGTATGGGAGTAAACTGCAACTTCTCGGTCTTCTGCCTCTTGTTGGGCTCTTGTCTTGGTGGGGCCTGCTGGCCCACGGTCACCGCTCTTGGTTGATTAATATTAATGGGTTTGGGATAATTTGAGCTTACGCTACCCACTTCATTCTCCCTTTTCTTTGGTGCCGTTTTTCTCATGCTCTCTCCAGCTTCAATTTTCCCACACCTTATCGTGTTCTCTATCATTTCCCCGGACATCACTATGTCTGCGAAAATCTTGGTGGCACTCCCCAACATATGGTTAACAAAAGGTGCTCTTAGGGTATTAACAAACAGCATGGTCATTTCCTTCTCCAGCAACGGTGGTTGGACTTGTGTGGCGACTTCCCTCCACCTCTGAGCATATTTCCTAAAACTCTCACCCGACTTCTTTTCCATATTTTGCAGCGTGATTCTATCAGGCACTATATCAATTATGTGGCCATAATGCTTCATGAAGGCCTGTGCTAAGTCCTTCCACGATTTGATTTGCGTACAACTCAACTGGTTGTACCATTTTGCTGCAGCCCCAGTCAGGCTATCCTGGAAACAGTGAATCAACAACTGGTCGTTGTTGACATATCCCGTCATTCTCCGACAAAACATGGTAATATGGGCCCCAGGGCAGCTAGTCCCATTGTACTTTTCAAACTCCGGCATCTTGAACTTCGGAGGAAGTACCAAATTTGGAACTATACTCAGCTTCCTAGCATCCACCTCGTATTGATAATCAGCACTTTCCAATGCTTTAAACTTCTCCTCCAGTCATTTGCAGCGATCCTTAAACTCTTTTGGGAGTTCTACCCTCGTCTTTTCCTCTTCTGCTGCATCATCGAAATCAGGGACCATCGGCCTTGTCAGATTACCCCCCGGGTTAGAGCTCGAGCCTACAGGGAAATTTACCGGCGCTGGGGTGTCAGATTGGTACTGAGGTCTGATATTGACAGACACTCTCGGTGGTTGTGCTTGAAAATTTTCTGGGGCTAAGCTTGGAAGATAAGAAGAATTTCTATTTTCATCTCCAACATCGCCCATGGGGCCCTTTCCTTTATCCTGCCCTCCAGACAACAAATGTGTTATCTGGCTCATCATGCTCCTCTGGGACTCTAGCATTTGATCCCTCATGTCTTGCTGGATCTTAGCCAACTGTTCCTGCAGTTGATCTTGTATTTCCTTCTGCATCTGTTCTAACTTTTCCATCCTTTGATCCATTGCTTTCATTTTTTTCCGAGTGTAATAGCGGTGTTCCAGGATAACTATAACACGACCTCTAGTTAATATGGTTGTCTTATGATATTTAATGCAAATGATACGATGCAATGCAAATGCATGAAATGCAATGCAAATGAATGAATGTAAAAATAAGAGGAGTCGATTTTGATTCAATTTCTTTTAGAATACTTATTGAAAAAAACAAAATCCTTTACATAAAACAGAGTCACATATACGACCTAGCCCTTATGCCCAAAGTTTTAACTTTCTCAAGAAGCGAAGCTAACTCTCGACCCTGGTCCGACTTTGACTCATATACTTAACACATCAGCCCGAACTGCTAAGGTTTGTAAATGATCAACCACTTCTCGTATCTGGGCCACAGCTTCGCCCATAAGGTAGTCTCTTTCTCTGACTTGGTTCTGAGATCGTTGAAGTTGTTCTTTCTATCGCTGGTTATCTGCCTCTAGTAGCTGGATCCGAAGCTCACTGTTTTGCAGCAATGATTCGAGCTCCACCACCTTTCCTTTCAACTCTCCAATCTGGCTTAGGCCTGATTCTAACTTCATCGTAGAGTCACGACTTTGACGCAATACCTTCTCTAATTCTGCTACTCGAGCCCTTAGCATCTTATTTTCACCCTGGCTCTCACCCACAGTCTTTTTCAGGGCATCCTTTTGTGCTTGAGCCTCATGGAATCTCTTCTTCCATTGATCGACCTTGGCCTTCTCCTCATGAATTTCCTGACGCCATTGTTCTGTGGTTTTACCCAGCCTAGTAGTCCTCATCGATAGATGCAACTTTTTGTAATCGGTCTTCAAGCTATCCAAATCTTCGGCTTTTCTTTTCCCCTTCCTCAGCTTCTCAGCCTCTGATTTCTGGACATCAATATCTAACCTCAAGTGCACCTTTTCCTTGTCCAATTGTTCTATCTTCTTCCCTAACTCTGAATTTTTACTTTCAAAGTCTTGTTTCAGGATTTCCAACTCGGAAGGGACTACTTGCAAGTATTCCTCTATCGATCGAGCGCCATTCTGTGTCGACCCGGGGATATTATCATTTACTCTCCTACTCCGCCATGTATTATATTCGAGGGTTGCCATTGAACCTATAGCAACTCTTCTCATTCGGTGAATCTGCTTCCATGCATCAGAAACTTCTCGAACTCTTTTCTTATAATTATTCCCACTATACGAGAATTTAAACTGAGCTAGCCCATGCGTTACTAGTATAAACTGTCTCGATTGGTATTGCCTTAGCACGAGCAAAGGAGCATACCCAACGGCTCCCTAGATCCCTAACAGAGGAACTCAATCATAACTCCCACACCGGTAGAGAATTTCATCGGGAACGAACCAAGGAGCTCTCCATTCCACATCCTTTTCCTGAAGATTCTGAAGAAGCGCGATCCAGTTCTCTTCTGATATGTCATCTCTCCTGGGCGCGGCTGGCAACTCCTTTAATGATGAGTACTTCGCAAAAAAAACCCGACAAGAAGCTCTATCTACTTTCCAGAAATGGCTATGGAACCACCCCAACAACAGTTGTGCGCATCCCATGAATCTTACCTCACCTGCTCTTCGGCAGGAGTTCAAAGATCTAAACGTTTCGGCAAGAATCGCTGGTACCGGCGTAATCTCTTTGTCAAGACGATCGAACAAGTCAATAACTGCTTCATCTACATGTCTCAAAGCCTTGGGAAAAATTACCAAGCCATAGATACTTAAGGCGAAAATGTCAACTTTCCTCTTAACATTTGGGTATGCCACCATCAGGTCTCTCAAGCTTACCCAAGGAATGCATTTCCCTTCACCCTTCTGCTGAATTCGTGCCATGACCCACTGTTCGCTCATCCCAGTGATACTCATCAGCTTCTTTACAAAAGTCAGTGCATTAGCGACCCTGAAGTAAATTTTGTCGACCCGAGCCCTTTGACTGCGAAGCAAAGCCGTATATTCCTCCACGGTAGGCACCAAGTCCACTTCCCCAAACGTAAAACAACTATAAGCGGGATTCAATATTGAGTCATAGCCCGAAACAAGTGTTTGTCTACTCTGATGTCGAGTAAGTAGGGTAGATCACCATAATTAAGGTAGAAAAGCTGCTTAGTTGCTTCATCCCAACAAGCCCATATATCTCTTAGTTCTTGGAGCTCATTCTGTGTCACACTGATGCGAGTGAAGTCCAATAATTCTGATGTGTACCCTTCGGTTAGGCTATCCCCCTTCTCAAGTTGTGTCTTCTCTGACCATATACGCACGGCCGCATTATCCTCTACTTTTTCAAGGAATCCGTTCTCCATAACAAGCATTCTAACTTAGTAATTGAACAGGAATCGACGCCTTTTAAGTATGAAATGAAATGCAAATATGACCAAAATAAAACAAGTTAGTATCACGTAAAAGTAACCAAAGCAAGTGAAAAAAATGTCAAACCACTACATAGGTAGCCACTAAGGTTTAGCATGGCTCTACCTAGGGTGGGCTCTTAAGGTTCACTATATGTGGTTTAATTCTAAAGAAAGGGTACCAGAACCAGCAGATTCCACAATCCTCACCCATTATAGGCTCATACGGATCGAGTTCAGTTCAGGGGAATACATTTCCCTATGGCCATGCGGAGGTGAAAACCTCACGGAACCATAGGTACGGATGTATCCCGGAAGTAGTCCCCTAGCCCATGCGGAGGTGAAAACCTCACGAAGGCATAGATTCTCGCTCCCACTTAAGGGTGTGACCACAATGGTCATGCAATATGAATGCAGAAATATCCTATGAGTCTTAAACCACAACAATCATATGACGCAACACAAACTCATGCAATGAAAGAAACGAAATTAAAAAATTTTATTTTCGATAAAAAGACATTAATCAATCAATGCTACGGCTTGACTCTCTTATTGGTCCCCAGTGGAGTCGCCAAGCTATCGAAACCATTTTTTTGTTTGGAAAAACGGGCCGACTTTAAAAAGGAAAATGGAGTCGCCACCAATCATTTTTGAAGTGCGATTGGGTCACTTTAGAAAATATTTTGGTCCACAAATTTTAAGAAAACGGGCTCGGGAGTCAGTTACGCACGAGGAAGGATTAGCACCCTCGCGACGCCCAAAATTGGTACCGTGTTGATTGATTAATGTCCTTAATATCAAAAATTAAAAAAATATTTTAAAATATGAATCTTTAAAAAATGCTTGGATAACTCGAATTGGATATCGAAATTCTCTTGTCCCAAAAAGGTGAAATACCACATCCAGCACGATAGGACACGACGTTTCAAACCATCGATACTAAGATCATTTCATGATTTCCAAAATTCATGTATTGCAATTTGAAAAGGGTATTTCACTACTTAGCCAAACTAAAACCAAAACCCAGCACGATTGGGCACGATTTCTTGAATTTCCAATCATGAAATATTGCCTTTATTTAAAAAACACGATAAAAGAATCTTTGAAGGATATTTAGTTGTTTGGACGAACAGAAAATCGAAACCCAGCACGATTGGGCACGAATCTCTTGAACTTCCCAACACGAAACATTGCCTTATTTTCAAAAACATTAAAGGACATTTAGTGATCCAAATGAACGAAAAATCGAAGCCCAGCACGATTGGGCACGATTCCTCGAACCTCCCAAACACGAAATATTATCTTTTGTGAAAATCTTTTATGAGTCTTTGAAACAAAGCAAAAATAAAAACGGGGAAATGTAAACGGGATTAATAAGAAATAATAATGAACCCCAAAAGGAAAAATGAACAACAATATTATAATAACAAAAAATAATATGTGACCAATAAGACAAACAATAATAATAATACTACTAATGAAACTAATGAATATAGTAAAAAGGTAATAATACTAAAATATAAACATGATAATAAAATAATAACAACAACAAGCAAAAACATATATCAATAAGAAAACAATAGTAATAATATTAGAGTAAAATAAAAAAGTAATAGTAAAAAAATATTGATAATCAAAATAAAATAGAAAGACAAATGTAATAATAATACTATTTATAAAATAGTGGCAGGAAAAAAACTAACGAATGTAATAATGATAGCAAAGCATATTATAAATAAAATACCTAACAAAAAAAAGTAGTAAATAATATATTAAAGAATAATTACAAATGAAAAATAATAAAAAAAAGGGTAAAACAACCATGTCCATAATAAAATAACAGTACCACATTAAAAATAACAGTAATAAAATAAAACAATAGAAAGATATAAGATATATACAAAGAAGTATTAATAAAACATAATAGTAATAAAACTAAACTTTAACAGTAATGGTAAAATTAAAATAATAGTTATAATAATAAAAATGACAGAAATAATATGATTATAATAATGATAATATACATAAAAAAGTAATAAAAATATTAAAAATAATTGATTTAATGGTAAAATAGCCAAAATAAACGAAAAGGAACTAAATCGGATCAAACACAGAAAACTCGGGCTAAATTTAAAATAACTAAGAATAAAAGGGGTGAATTGAAAAACATGCGCAAGCTAGAGGGACCGGAAAAGCAAATACTCCCTCCCTCAAAATGCGTCATTGCCAGGAAGGCCAGATCAAAACAAAAAGAAAATTATAGGGCCAAATTTAGAAATATATATAAAAAATAGGGTGAGATTGAAACAGGCGCAAAAGGGGGGAGGACTAATCGCGAATTTACCCATTTAAGATAAATGTGCGCAGATTCCCCCCCCCCCCCAAAGGTGAAACGGCGCCGCTTGCCTTGTTATGCCTTAAAGCCTAAAACATTTCCTTTTTCCACTGCAGACTCCATTTTTTTAAAAAAATTAAATCCCCAAATGAAAACCCCCAAATTCCTCTGCTAGGGTAAGCCTATTTTCCCAGCAGATCCCCCCCGTGCGAGCGCCACTAACGGTGGCCGGAGAAACCGCAGTAAGCTCCTCTTGATCCCTTCCTTTTTCAAAAGAACTTTGTTCGTTTTTTAGAACAAATGCAGGAAACCCGTGAAAATGGAGAAGTTTTTAGTACTCTCCTCTTCTATTTTCGCATACAATGGCAAGGTAAAGAAAAAAAGAAAAACGAAAACGAGACTCAGAAATCAGAAGGTAGAACGATAATCACCTTGGTTTTTCACCTATTCTCTATTTCAATCTATGCGCAAATTTCTTTACTTTTACTCACTGTATTTTGTATCTGTAAAAAAATTGTGTATACTGCTGTTTTTTGCTATTTAAAAAAACGTCCCTTTTTACATGATGTATTTTGGCTTTTATAGCCTAAAAAATCTCTAAAAATAGAACAAAACCAAATCCCGAATCCCCACTACCATCCTACTATTTTACTGCTTCCTGTTTTGTAGGTACACCACCGGAGGCGTGAAGGCGCTGGACTCGGGGATACAAAACGTGCAGCCTTGGAATACTGCTGACGGCACAAGGAAAATTGCTAGGGTTCCTGTTTTTTTTTTATTTTGGGCTTCTCGGGCTTAGATTTGTATTGGGCCAATTGATTTTGTTTATTCCCTATTTGCTGGTCACTTTTGGTATTGGGCCCCGGGCATAAATTTGGGTCCTACAATAATGTTTTTTATTTTTTATTTTTTTTATGAAAACGCGCTTAGGGCAATGAGAAAGACAATGCAATACAATTTTACCCTCTCTTTTTTTTTTCCCCAACTTTTGACTTTTCAATTTTATTTAAATAAAGAGTAAACTATAAAACCAGTCTCCTAACTATGCCTTCGATTTTATTTTAGTCACTAAAGTATTAACTTTCTTATTCAATCATTGAACTTTTCAAAATGAAATACTTTAATCACTCTCTTGTTAATTGTTATTAGATGAGTAACGGAAAGTTAATATGATTTTTTTATTAGTATAATAATAAATTTAACCCTTAATATTAAAAAAATTTCCATTTTAATTGTAACTCTAAAAAAAATTAATAAACTTAACCTTCAACATTTACAAAATTTGTCAATTTAATTATAGTCCTAAAAGTTAAAAAAAAAGGAAAAATATTAAAAATGTTCATTTTTTTGATAAAAATTATAAATTAATTAAAAACCTAATAAGTATAAATAAATTAGAAATACAAAAATACAACAAAAGAGAAATATAGCAAATTATTCAAAAAGAAATCAACACGAAATGAATTGATGTATATCAGAAAGAGATGAAGTTGGACAATCCCATGAGACATGGAATCCACAAAATTATATTCTTTAGTTTAGTTCAATTTATGGACAAGATTTTCTGAGATTTTGGTCGTTTGATCGACATGCTTGGACTACCTAAGATTGGAAGTTATTGATAACATGTCCAAGTCGGAAAAAGTAAGGGGAAAAAAAACTTTTTTAAGTTTTTCATTTCGTAGAAGATTTCACTTTGTGTTGTTTTTTCTAGCCAAACATTAGGTCTTTGTATATTTTTAAAATAAGAAAAAAATAAAAAAAAATTGTTTTGTAATGGTTAAAAAGTGCTATTTTTTAGAGTAATTTAATTAAATAATATGATATTAATCTAAAACATCACACTTAGATAGTTGGATTTAAGCCGACTACTTTTTTACCATATTCATGAAGGTGACAGTTTAAAATGAGTGCAATACAAATGGTGTTTAATACTCTTCTTGTTCAATGGATTATGGAGTTACGTTAAAGAATATAAAAATAGATTTTTAAAATATTTTTTTAAAAACAATTAAAATTAGGACTAAATTGAGAAATTAAAAATATTGAAGGTTAAATTTATTGATTTTTTAGAATTTGAATTAAAATAACAAATTTTATAAACACTGAAGGTTGAATTTATTGAATTTTTTAGATTTATAAGTAAATTAATAAAATATGTAAACATTAAAAGATTAAATTTATTATTATGCAAATAAAAATATTAAAATCAACTTTATTTTATTCATCTAACTGCAATTAATAGTTGAATGACTAAATTGAAAAATTGAGTGAGTAAATAGTTGAATTTAGGTGAGTATGGTTGTAGTTTTCCCTTAAAAAAAAAAAAAAGGTCGTTAGCTACTGTGTGAAGGCCGGGACGAAAGTGCAAGTCACACGGTTATAATGATTCGTCTCTTTTTCAAAATTTTGGATTTTGTTGAACGCTCTTTTTCAATTTTCATTTTGGCTAATTTTAGGAATAAATAATGATTCAAAGAATTATGATTTTTCAAGTCGTGAAACTTAACTGCTGTCTTAAAAGAGATGGCGATTAGAAAGAACTCAACACACACTGCTAATATTATTTTAACTTTGGTGAGAAAAAGAAAATCACCAAAGCCAGAAAAGCAAAAAACAGACCAACGGACTAACCAAAGCAATTGACTTCAAAGAGAGAGAGAAATAAAGCAGACACGGACAGAACAGATACAGAAACAAATAAACCACCACCTATCAATCCCCCCTTTAGGAATTAGGATCTTCTCCTCCTTTGTGTTTACGCCATTCCCAACACTTGTTTTTGCTTTCATTTATTATTATTTTATTATTTTGGCTGTAATTGTTGTGAGAGAAAGAAAGAAGGAAGGGGCAAGAGGGTGTTTGTTCAAGTGAGGAAATCTGTGGAATTCTGGGGTTTTGACCAATTATTTCGTGGTGACCCTGGTGAGTATATCTCTTCTTTTTTCTGGGTTTCTATGCCTTTTGTTTTATGGATTTGGGTCTTCTTTTTTTTTTTTTTTTTAGTTTTCTTTAAAGCCCTCTCTCATCTTTGTCTTTTGGTGTTTGAGAATTTCCTGCAAATACATGTCCTTTTTATGTTTCTTCTTACACGTTTGTCGGTGGTTTTATCATTTATGTTGTTCTTTAAATAATATAAGGGAAAATATGAAGTTAAAAGAACAAAAGAATTCTTAGATTGAGGGCGAAAACTTAGTAGTGACTTGATGTTTCAGGATTTTCATGGATTGAGAGAAGAGAAAACAAGGGTATATAATGGGGAGTTATTTAGAAGAAGAAGATGATAAATTCTTTGATAGCAGGGAGGAGATTTCTTCTGCATCTGAGGAATGTGGTCCTAGTCCTGATTTAGGATTAGTTAATGATTTTTTGGATAGTTTTGATCATTTCGAGTTCTGGTCTGCGTTCCCACAAAGTGTTGATAAGCGTCGGCATAACTTTAGAAGATGGATGGATCTAAGCTTCGATGGGAATTCGATTACCGGGGAGGTTCCTGGTAGTTCCGACAGGGATGAACTTGAATTGGGAATTTCTAGAATCTCACTAGATAGTGGAGCTGTGTTGAGGACTTCAGGTCTTGAACATGGGGTTTCATCCAACCAGTCCTTGGTGTCTTCTCGGTTCGATGATGCTCAACAGCCTGAGGATCGTTTTGCATGTCAAGCCGATAATTTGGATGGTCAAGTGGAATCAGTAACAGTTGAACAATGTCAGAATGGAATAAAAAGCTGTTTACGAAGTTCAAGTTCAAGTAGATCTGTTTGTTCCCAAGTGTCTGAGCGAACTACTATGTTGTCTCCTTTGGTTGAGCGGCACTTGGATGGGGAGATCAAGGGAAGACCTGCGATAGATGTGAAAAGGAAAGTTAAAAGGAGTTGGTTAAGAAAATTAGGTGCCATGGCTCATATTATTGATGTTGATGTTTCATTGAAGCCCGGTAATCATGATTCGGTGCCCAGGGAAAGGATGAAAAGGGTAAGACCTCATCCATCTAGCAAGCATTCCAAGGAGTTGTCTTCCCTTTATTGTGGGCAAGAATTTGTAGCACATGAAGGGTCCATCTTGACAATGAAGTTCAGTCTGGATGGCGAATTCCTAGCAACTGCAGGTGAAGATTGTATTGTGCGTGTATGGAAGATTGTCGAGGATGACAGTTTAGACAAATTTGATATCCAAGACCTTGATCCGTCATGTCTCTACTTCAGAATGAATCATCTCTCACAGCTGATTCCTCTTAATGTCGATAAAGAAAATATAGATAAAATTAAGAGGTTAAGGAGATCATCCGATTCAACTTGCGTCATTTTCCCACCCAAGGTCTTCCGAGTTTTGGAGAAGCCTGTGCATGAATTCCAGGGGCACAGCGCAGAAATTTTGGCTCTTTCGTGGTCTAAGAAAGGGGTAAAGTTCCTAGACTTCATCTTCCTTGTTAAGTTGCTTTCGGTCTCTAATGACAGATAAAAATATAATATATATCCTTTATTGTAGTTTCTACTGTCATCTTCTGTCGACATGACCGTTCGTCTGTGGCAAGTGGGATACGATGGATGCTTGAGGGTTTTTTCTCATAACAATTATGGTAGGCCTTCCATAACCGTAATCCAAGCTGTACAGAAATAGTAGTTAATTATATTTTTTTGTTTTGTTAGCTGGTCATCGTCTTTCATTACATGACATTAACATGTGTATTATTCTGTAGTAACTTCTGTTGCCTTCAACCCTGTGGATGACAATTATTTCATCAGTGGTTCAATTGATGGAAAAGTTCGCATTTGGGAAGTGCTTCGTTGTCGAGTCATTGATTATACAGATGTAAGGGATATAGTCACTGCTGTTTGTTATCGGCCTGATGGAAAGGTTTGTCGAATCTTTTGCTTTTATTATTGTTGAAAATTTTGGTTTCTTTCCTGAAATTTAAAAAATAATTATGTTTGATTATTGTAGGGAGGAATTGTTGGTTCAATGACTGGCAGCTGCCGCTTCTATGATATAATAGGTATGTTCATGTACAAAAGCCTGGATTTTATAGTACATTAATGGGGCTATTGAACATTGAATTCTGATAATACGAGTATATAGCCGTTAAAAAAAAGATTTAATCATGGGATAATATTAAGTTCATCCAACTTGCTAAGGCCTAAGGTGGTCGGTTTTGCAATAAACATACAGTGTTCTGCACCAATGGTCCTTTTGTTGCTAGTAGTTTCTGCTTAAACCTCGGTGAATAATTTTAACTGTTCCTATAGGCACTCGACTTCAACTTGATGAACCGATATATTTACAAGGCAAAAAAAAGTTACCTGGAAAAAGGATAACTGGCTTCGAGGTGGTTAATTTTAATCCTTACATTTCTTTTTCATTATATTTTTTTTTCTCCCAGGTGAAGGCTTACATATTGCTGTTTCACTTTGTAGTTCTCTCCTACTGATCCAAGCAAAGTGATCATTACTTCAGCTGATTCACTTGTCCGTGTCGTGTCCGGGAGAGATGTCATATGCAAAGTGAAGGGTGAGTATTTCACACTTCTGTTTATATAATCTGTTGTTCGTGATCACGAAGTGGTAGTTGATTTAGATTCTTTTCATCTTCCAGCATCCAGCTTTCGAGTTGCAACGAGTCAGATATCTGCAACTTTTAGCCAAGATGGGAAACAGATCATCTCAGCCAGCGAGGATTCCAACATCTACATCTGGAATTACGCTAACCAGGAGAAGAACAGTTCCAAGGTGAAAAGCATTTCGTCTTGCGAGAGTTTCCTCTCCCACAATGCATCGGTTGCTATACCTTGGCGTGGAATCGAGACCATTCCTGCAACACTTACATCCCTAGAACTGGGTGGTGGGGATGTGAGGAGAAACAGCCACCCAAGCGGGCAGAAACATCAAAGTCCAAAGGTGGAGCCGGAACAACCTATGCCTAATTCTTCACCAGATTGTTTCTCTTTAACGCGTGTTCTATTGGAGTCATTAACAAAGGGGTCTCCAACTTGGCCTGAAGAGACACTCCCCAACGCGAGTCCGGTGACAGTTGCATCTGACATGTGCAAGTTCGAGTTAAAGGTTTTGAAAAGTGCCTATCAAAGCATGTTGAGTTCCCACAAGTGGGGACTTGTGATAGTTACTGCAGGCTGGGATGGACGGATTCGAACCTACCTCAATTATGGTCTACCTATTCGATTATAAGACCCCTCCAAAGATTCAGCAAGCTTTAACCAGGGACTGAATTCATGGCTGTTGCTGCAACAGGCTAAGGTTCGTGTGGTCCCCTTTCCTGCATGTGGGTCTGGACCCATCTTAGATTTGGAAGTGTATTTGAGTGCTATCAGTTCAAAGGGTTCGTTAATTTAGGGTCAAATCCAGTCAGGTCCCAACAAGTGGCTGGGGTTTAATATTTTGTTGGATCACAGCTTATAGATATCAAATTTATATATATATATTATATATATTATTTTACTGATTCTTTGATTTGTTTGAGGGACTATGAGCTCTAAATTATGTGCTAACGGGCCCTTCTTTTTGTAGGTAATTATTTTTAGCAGTATAAAGGAACTTGTAACAATCATATTTGCATATCAATATTTTCGATAATTAATTTTCAAAAGAAAATATTTTCGATTTTCCATAATTTTATTAAAAAATGCAACTAGTTTTCTTTGTCGTGCGATGCACGAGTTATTCTTGTAATTTTTTTTTTGTTTAATTAACATATATTACAAGCGATAAAATATAAATTTAATTGAAAAAATAAAATATAATTAAAATACTTATATTTATTTACAATGTTCATTATAATATTATAATTTTAAATATTTCATTTGTTTAAAAAACATATAATGTAAAAAGTATTAACTTCCATGAATGCTAAATTATATATACATCAAATCATACAACAAAACAAATATAAACAATTTAACCATAATTTATACATAATGTTAAATATTAATATTTAATTTATTTAAACTATTTTGAAAAAAAAACCTTGGACCTACCTTTATTGATTGAAATATCTTTTAAACATAATAAATAATTAAAATAAAAAATTACATTTTTTTTTCTTTTTTTTGCTTTTACGTAACCCTAAGCACTCTATATAAACCAACTAAGGTTCCGTTTGCTTGCCAGTAAAATATTTTTCGAAAAATAATTTTTAGAAAATGATTTACTTTTCTAGAAATGATTTACTTTTCTGTTGTTTGGATGAATCTGTGTAAAATATTTTCTGTTGCTTGGCAGATTTCCTGAAAATATTTTCATAAAAACTGTTATAAAATGTGAGAATTTATTATCTTTTCATTGTTTAATTGAATTTATATATATATTAATAAATTTATATTTTAAATTGTTTTTACATATATTGTAATGATTTATTTATTTAAATATATAATAATACTTAATTATTAGGTTAGAATATTAACCGTCATAAATTGAAAACAACCGAAGCAAATAAATTATTTCTAATTGTGTTATAAAAAAACAAAAAAAAAGATTGAATAATTATAAATTATCTTCTAAACCACAATTAATACTAGAAATTAAAAATATTATCCAAATACATAATTAATAATACACCACATGATAACAACAACATTGTCCAAATGCATTAGTGTTAATGCTTAGAAATTACAGTAGCTGGGAACAAAGACCATGAAATTAGTATAATTAATATATTTGTTCCATATTTTCTGAAATGACTTAAAGTTTTTTGTCTCACTGTGAAAGAAGAAATTAAATCATAGCACACTTGTTCACACTAGCCATCCCCTCTAGGACGTGCACTGACATTTCCTCTTAATTCAGTGTATATATAGGACATATGAATCAACAAACTCACTACACTTACTAACATTGACATTCAAGAAATTATCAAATTAAAATAGAGTAAAATAAAACTTAAAAAAGACAAAAGGTAATTTAACAAACAGACTAAATAAAAAACATTGATTTCAGCACATGTGAACCTTGCTCACACCTCGTCTTGTAACAGCTCGCAATTTGGGTTGAGTTTGTATCTTTGATGAGCTCGCAACTTTGAATAAGCTCATAATTGCGAATGAAGTCACAAATTTGAATGAGTTCGTATGTACGTGATCTGATTTCGCCATTGTATAAATGGCCACTTCGCAATATTGATATTTAAGAAATTTAATGGTGAATATAGAATCATATTAAAATAGAGAAAGCATATCATGTTAACGCATAATTAAAAAAGTAAAATAAAACATAAATGAAAAATGATATTCTATAATTGAAATAATATAATAAAAGAACAACTGGAAGGAAAGGTCTTTTCTGAATAAGTAAAATAAGTTTTTTTAAAGACTCGGGAAAGAAAACATGAAATTAGAGAATAGAAATATAGGCCAATTTCATGTCTACCAGAAGACACTTCAGCCTTGCTCCAATTCAAGAACAATATGTCCAATTCAAGAAAATTTTTGAAGATTTAAACTAGAACTGGATCCAATATAAATACTAAAATACACATCAAGGACCAGATATGGCTAACTATTGACATCAAGAAATTATAAAGGCAACAATATCATGTGTGAGACTGGTAATATATTATACAAGTCGAAAAACATAAAATAGACAAGATAGAATGTACTTTAATCGAAACAAAACAAAGAAAGGGAACTCTTACCTCCATTTTTCCTTAGACTTACATCCAGATGCAAGGTATCCAACAAGATCCTGTTTCATCAATGGTTCTGTAGCAATCAAAGCATCCTCTGTGGGAGGGCTTGCTGCAACAATCACACTATTCCTTCTTTTGCTTCGAAATCCCAGAGTTTCTAGAGGAAAGAACTGCACTACCTTGGCATTTTTGCATGATAAAGAAGAAAAATTGACCGAATTTTCCTTCATTATAGAAGCCTTAACATTGTTTACCACACTAAAAGTCACATTCTGCCCGGTTCTACCCCGTGTTATATCACTACGGATGCAATAAGATGAGCTTGCCTTAGAAACAAGCGCTATCAATCTGCCCCCTTAAAACACACAATAACAGAAGCCTCTCAGTTTACAAATTATAGAACCATAAATTTTCGTTATCAACATCCACGAGATAGTCAAGCATTGAACATTGCTTCTCACAGAAATGCAAAGTCTTAAGCAACTAGCAATTCTAATTTCAAAACTAACTGCAATTAGTAAAAGACCTAAACTGAAATTTCTTCATTAAAACTTGTATCAAGTAGTACTAACCACAACAAAAAGGTTTTCTCAAATCTATAATCTATAATAACATCCACACAAACACTGAAAAAAAAAAGAATGCAGCTTCAATTCCGAATCAAATTCACAGCAAATTAAAACAACAAAAAGAATCAAAGAAGAATTAAAACAGATTAAGTGAGACTTTCGAAGTGAACGATGCCTTAAGTCAAAATACAAATCTAAACCAAGTTAAAAAAAAAAAAAGAAGAAGATTAAAACTAGTTAAGATTATCACCTTGGCTGTCTCGAAGCGATTCAAATCAAAATTCTAGGGTTTAATTTTCAGTGAAATGGAAAAGATGGATGTAGATGGGGAGGGTGACTCCAAATATATATGCCGACTGGTGGTGCAGTGTCGATTTTAAAAACGAAAGGCGAAGATGAGGAAAATCAAAGATGAACGCCGACGTCTAGTGTTGAGAATCGCTATTGACTGATGACAAGCAGAAGATCGAGGTGTCAAGGATGGGGGAAGGGGAAGGGAAGATCAGGGTGTTGAGAGTTGTTGGCTTCTTTTCCTGAAAATGTCTTACCGAAATAAAAAGGGTAAGACATTTTCCCAATTAAAGGCTTCTTTTCCCGTGTTTTGTAAATCATTTTACCTTACTAAATTATTTTTAGCCAAACAAACACCGGAAAAGGTTGAAAAGCTTTTCCGAAAAATATTTTATTGCCAAACAAATGGAGCCTAAAGTTATTTAAAAACACAAAAAAAGTTTCAACGCTGATAATATTGATCTGTCAAGTCTGTCATTGGAATTAAAATGGCCACTAACTTTTGTATGTTTTGTCAAAATGGCTCTAATTATATTTTTGAACTGATAACATTGATCTGTCAAGTCCGTCATTCGATCAAAATGGCCACTAACTTTTGTGTGTTTTGTCAAAATGACTCTAATTATATTTTTGAGCCTTTTTTGACTATCAACCTTTATTCTTTTTTTAACATGCTTTTTCTAACAAATTTAATAAATAAATTCAATGTTTTGATATTTGTTTTCTTTCAAAATGTTTTAATCTTTCATAAGTTTGTTTATTAAAAAGTTTTTCTACTGAGTTAATTTTTTTTTAGATAATTACGCTTATTTTCTTTAAATTAAGAGTTGTTTTTTTAAAATTTAATGTATTATTTATTTATTTATGATTTCCACATGTAATTATATTATTGGGTTATCTAAGTAATAAATTATATATCATTAAAAATATTCCACATATGAAATTCCACATCATCCCCGTTAACTTTTTAATGGTATTTTCATTAAATCTGTTAGAAAAAGCAGATTGAAAAAAAGAACAAAGATTGATGGCCAAAAAAGGCTAAAAAATACAATTATGGTCATTTTGACAAAACATACAAACGTTAGTGGCCAAATTTGTTGTTAAGCCTTTTTTATAGCATCCGACATCAATAATTAATCCACTAAAGAATTGACAAACTAAAATTAGGGCTAAAAATATCATATTTTTAGTAAATTAAGTACATTGCTTGACTAAATAGTAATATAAGTGACAAAATTACCTAAAATTTAAAAGCAAATATAATCATTTGGTTTCAAAACTAATCATGATGGGTGAAACTCAATGAATTATCATATATGAAAAGTAGTAGTATTTATTTAAAGCATTAAAATTAAAGCAATTAAAAATGTTAGATACTAATGGGTCAACTAATCATAATATTAAAAAAGTTGAAGTGTTAAGCAATTAATGGTGCCACTTGTCAGCATCAGAATTATCCAAGAACTTAAACTTTTCAAATTTGCAAGTATACTTATATATATATATATTAAAATAAATCACTTTGAAAGTTTTTAGTTTTTAGTTTTTTTTTTTTTTGCTGAAACAAAGCCAATATGCATTGAAAAAAAGGAAAATTAAAACACACAAGGTAAACGGAAAGAAACAGTTGTCCTAACAGCTTTTACAAGCCTGCTGGTAACTGAGACGGTGCCTTGAGCTTTCCTAAAACATTAACTAGAAAAATGAAAGAGCCTTAATTCCTAGAAATTAAAGAAAACCTAACAACTAAACCACAAAACTTTTCTTGTTCCTAAACACATTTCCTTTTCTCTACATTTGTAAACACACCGGAGTCTATTGGTGTATTGCCATCATTGTGTTTTCCTTTGAAGCACCATACTAGACCACTCCAAAACTGAGTTCATCGAAGAAATAAGCCGTCCCCAAACTCAGAAAGACGAAAATAAACTTTATTGTTCCAAGAGCCTTATTTGATTTTTGACGATTACCTCTTCAATCTAGTAGATCGGGCCAGAGAGATTGTGCCCTCGTGTTACGAGAGTGTGCGCTACTTCATTTTCCTTCCGAGAGGTATATTGAAAATATAAGATAAGAAAGCTAGGTCTTTTCTTTTTTATTTCATCAATTATGTTACCAATCATCGATGTATCCTCTGAAACAGACTTGGTTTTTTTTAATAATAGTTAAGGCATTACCTTCCACAACAAGGTCTCGAAATCCCGTTTCTTCCCCAAATATGATAGCCTGAAGACATGCCTTTGCTTCCGCGGTGGTCGGGTCCCCAGTTCTTCCTAGAGGTAGGTGCACGATCCCATCACAAAACCTTCATAATTTCTTTTTATGATTCCTGTTGTTGCTTTCAATTCTTGTTAAAAAAATATTGCATTTAAATTAACCTTCATTTGTTCTACCTTGGAGGGTCTCCAAAAGTCCTCATTTGGCTTCATATTAATCTCTATTATGGTTTGTATCTGATTTAATTCCAACACATAAGCTTTTTATAAATCCCACAACCTCTTGTACCTTCCCCTTTTTCCCCTCATAGTAGAATTTATTTCGATTATACCATATTGCCTAAAATGAGATTGCCATGATTGCACACTGTTGAATGTTACTATTGTTAAAAATAAGAACTAACCATTATTTCCATGTTTGTTCTGTGTTTATTTGTGAGGAATATACACTAACCCCCTAAAGGACATTTCGTGTGAACTCGCAATCTCGAAATAGATGCTCTATAGTTTCCTCTTCCTCTAAAAAAATTGGGCACACAACATCATTCTCGAGTCTTCGAATCTTTAGATTGCTAAGCACCGAGAGATAATTGTTTGTTATTCTCCATAGTTTTATCTTTATCTTGCTAGGGATCGAGAGATTCCAAAGTTTTGTAAAATAGGCCTTTATAATTGTTTAGTCTGTATTAAAATTATCCAGTAGTTGTAGCTCCTCTGTAATTAGCCATTTATATCCACTCTAGACTGTGTACTCGCCTGACTTATCTCCTCGCCATGTCAGTACGTCCTATTGTGTCCTACTTACCAACGAAATAGCAAGGACTGCCTCGGCTTGTTCCCTCTTTAGTAAGTGCCAAACTGCATCATAGTTGATGTTTATATTCTGACTAGTCACTCCTCCATTGCCAAGGATAGGCAGCCAAGCATCATTCCAGATGTTTGTTGCCTCGTCGTTTCTTATCCTCTAGCTTGTTCCCTTTTCCAATGAACTACGCGCATTCCAAATGCTACGCCAGGTAAAAGAGGGGTAAGCTCTTAAACCTGCATTTAAAAAATTATCTCAAGGATAATATTTAAATTTCATTACATGCGCAAACAAACAATTAGGTTGGGTGAATAGTCTTTACCCTTGTTTAGCCAATAAGGTAGTATTAAAAAAATACAAGATCCCTAAAACCCAAACCCCAAAACACCTTTGGACTACACATAGTAAACCATCTACTCAATGAATACTCTTATTAGTTTTTAAATTTTGCCACCAAAATTTACACATCAGACTTTCTAACTCTCTGTAAAGTGACATGGGTAACTTAAAACACAGCATATCATAAATGGGAAGCCCTTGTAAAACTGTTTTAATAAAAATTTCTTTACCACCAATAGATAAATTCTGGGTGCTCCAACTCTTTTTTTTAATAAATATTTCTTTTAACTGCACGAACATGCCCTTTTTTCTTCTCCCTACCATCATTGGTAAATCCAAATATTTTTCTGGGTTATTTGAAATTTGAACCCCCAACACCTCTCCTAGTTGCTCTTTGAGATCATTCTGCATATTTCTGCTAAAATAAATCAGAGATTTTTCAAAATTCACTTGTTGACTAGAAATACTTTTGTACTCATTAACCACTGATTTCATCATCGTTGCTCATTCCAACATTGCATGCTATTGTCAGCAAAGAAAATGTAGGTAATTGATAAGTCTCCTCTACCCACTCTAGCCCCTCCGATTTTTTCCTTCTCTTTTAGCCTTATTTAGCATTTAGAGAAATCCTCTGCGAAATGATAAAAAAATATAGACTCAGAGGGTCTCCTTGCCTTATTCCTTTCGTTGGTTTAAATTCTACCCCTTGTATCCCATTCAACACCATTGAATAAGAAACAATCCTTACACACCTCATCACAAGTTCTACCATCTGTTGCAAAATCCTAACATCTTCTAAATAATTCTACTCCACTTTGTCATAGGCTTTACTGATGTCTAATTTTAGTGCAAAGGAACTTGAACCACCTCTCTTCTTTCTTTCTTTTCTTTTTTTGAAAGAATGTATAATTTCATAAGTAATTAGAACGTTATCTGTAACTTGTCTTCCCGGGACAAAAGCACCTTGCGTTTCTTTGATGCATAAATGTAGCACCTTCTAAAACCTATTAACCACAACTTTCAATATTATATTGTAAACGATAATGCAAAGGCTTATGGGTCTGAACTGTCCCAAATTTGTTGGAGCTTGTATTTTGGGTATAATCACAATGTTGGTTTTGTTAGTTTCTTCAAAATCCTTGCCATTGTTCAACACCTGAAGACAATAAGTAACTACATTCTTTCTAACTATATGCCAAAACTTTTGAAAGAAAAAAGCGGGGTATCCATCTTTTCCGGATGCTTTGAGAGGTGTCATACCTTTCAACGCCTCTACCACTTCTTCTTCCCTAAAATCCTTGCAAAGTTCCTCATTTAAAGGTCTTATGATGCAAGGATGGACTTTGCTTCTAAGCTCTTCACAATTCTGTAACGGACTAGAAGAAAAAAAGGTTTTTAAAGAAAGAAGTTGCAAGATCCATGATAGTATTGTCCCCTTCCATCCCCCACCTTTTTGATTGTATTTCTTCTTTTGTGATATGTTGCAAAATTGTAAAAAAAAAACTTGTATTTCGATCCTCCATACGTAACCAATTTTCTCTAGCACTTTGTTCCCAAAATACTTCTTCTTTTTCGGTTTTCATGCTTAAAGAAAGTTTAACTTTCGTTACTTTCGCCAAATTGTCTTCATCTGGATCTTCTTCATTTAAGCTATTTAGACGCAACTTTAACTCCTCTCTAGTCTTCACAGGAGTTTTATTATTATCCTTTGCCCAAATTTTCAACTTCCACTTCAGTTTCTAATCTCTTTGGCAGATCTTTCTCCTCCAAATTCTACCATTGGCATATCTACTCTTCAAATTTTTTTTCCAAAACCCAATCAACATTGAATCAGAATGGGATATCACCATATACAAATCTTCCCCTACCATGCGTTATTGTACTTAGAACCGTAGGATAATGACCAGAGATACTATGGTTTTGATGATGTACTAAGTAATTTGGGAATCTATCCCACCATAATGGATTTGCCACCCCTCTATCAAGTCTCTCATGAATATTGTTACTTGGAAGCCTACCTTTCTCCCAATTAAACCAATTACATGAAAAACCCAAATCGCTCAACTCACAATCCTCTAAAGCCTCCCTAAAAACTAGCATTTGTCTTTCCTCTATTAATCTACCTTTTTTTCTAATGAATATAGTACTTTATTAAAATCCCCCATTACAAGCCATGACAACTGACTGCACCCCTTTAAATGGCTAAGCAGGTTCCATGATTCCCTCATTTGATGCTCTATTGTTGAACCATGAAAACACGTAAAGTAACAGTACTCTTCCCCACTATCCTCCATAACTTCCGTGTCAATGTGGGAATTAGAATAACTCCTTAGCTCAACCGTTATTCCTTCATTCCATCTAAGAGAAAGTCCACCTTTCAATCCTTCAACACTAACATCAATTATGTTTGTAAATCCACATGTCTTCTTATTGCTTCCATTCTTCTCAAGTTAACGTTTGTCTCTATTAGAAACAAAAGTTGAGGCTGAAACTGTCTCAAGCTGTTCTTGACACGTCTCACTATTTGCAATTGCCTTAAGCCGTGAATATTAACTTAAGATTTTCATTGCAACTGGCCGGCCTGTTGACTAGCGGCCACCGATAATTCATTGTCCAATGTAGAAATTGAATGAGTGTTATGATGACTTCCCTCTATCTGTTGAACCCGTTGTCTTTTCTTCCCTTCCACAAGTCCAATTGGCCTTTCTTCGAGCACCTTATTAGACTCCGTTATCATATTATGTATTGTCTCATCCTCACACATTTAACTGCCAATCTCATTAACCTGATTAAATTTATGAAATCTTCTACTTAACTCCCTTCCCATGCCTTTCCCTTTTGTGTTGTTTACATCCTCTATAACAACCCAATTTTCAGTGGTGACGTAACAATAGTTTCAGGACCAGAAATGTAACACCCCTTACCCGTATTCAACTCCGAAACTGAATACGAGGCATTACCGAACTTAACTTGCTCAAACATACAACACCAGGCCATAAAATTTTGTTTCAACTTAAAACTTTTTCATTCATATTCATAACATCCCTATTATGGATTTACGAGACCCTAAACTTACATACGAAATGGTTCAAAACTAAACAGGAAACCTTTAAACACTTAGATAATTTTTGCTTAAAACAGAGCCACACGTCCGTGTGGAATGGAACACGCCCACGCCTATGTTTTTAGCCCGTGTGGATTTTATTTTTCATTTCGAACCTACAGGGGTTTTCACACGGCCTGGCACGCGCCCGTGTCTATGGCCCGTGTCCCTCACACGGCCAAGACACGCCCGTGTCCTCACTCGTGTGTGAAAATCTTAGTATTCTATTTATGACGTTAGCAAACACTTAGGGGCACACGGCCTAGTCACACTCCCGTGTGCTGGCCCGTGTGACGAACTGAATTTTTTGCAAATTTGATACAGGGGACACACGGCCTATCAACACACCCATGGGGCTGACTGTGTGTCACGCACGGCTTAGACACACGCCCCTGTGTCTACCCGTGTGGACAATTATAAGGCTATTTTCAAAGCCAATTGCCACCCTGAAAAGTAAACACACTTATAACATCACAAGTAACACATAACATAGCAATAATACACTATGGATAATCACTAATTCATCATGCATACACTTCACATTTTGCTCAATCAATTACATGAACTTGCACTTCATGAATCTCATCATCATTGAATATATGAAACTTAACAAGTATTGACCAATTTCCAATGGCCATTTACAAAATGAATTGAAAGATATTAATAGCCAACACTTTGGCTAACAAATATGACATATCCCAAGATGACCAAGTTCCTATACATGTCATACCCAAAATAAATCAAGTTTACTATACCAAAAGAATAATTGATAGTGTGATCCGATCCCCGACGTCCTATGATCCTCGAGTTAGCTTGGCGCTACTACAAGGAAAAGGAAAATGAGAGGGGTAAGCATAAAGCTTAGTAAGTTTGTATGAAATAAATAGTAACATAAAAGTTCATGATAACATCCACTCATCATATTAAATACTACACAAGTTCTTAAGCACATCAACACAAATTACTCATGCTTACTCTTACCAAATCACATATCACATTTTGCATTCATTTCTCGTAAGTTACTCATGGGTACCTGTATCACTTCATCACATAACTTTAGCACTTTTATTCTCTTAAACATAGACTTGGCTCTTTGTCGTCTTTAACATAAATTTAGCTTTTTACCCATTGAACTACTTGGAACATCGAAGGATACTGAATCTCATCATACATGTATCACGATGCCAATGCCATATCCCATATATGGTCTCACATGGGATCACATCTCGATGCCGACACCATATCCCAAATATGGTCTTACTCAGGATCTCATGTCTCGATGTCGATGCCATATCCCAGATATGGTCTTATACAAGATCTTTCTTCGGTGCCAAGGCCATGTCCCAGACTTGGTCTTATACGGGACCTCCTTTATTTGGTGCCGATGCCATGTCGCAGACATGGTCTTATACCGGACCTCCTTTGTTTGGTGCCGATGCCATGTCCCAGACATGGTCTTGTACGGGACCTCCTTTGTTGGTGCCGATGCCATGTCCCAAACATGGTCTTATACGGGACTTCCTTTGTCTCATGTCGTGACAACGGTATCCTTCTTATTCCTAATGTTCAATCGGGGCTTTGACTTAACATATTTTCATTATACTATCATTAAGGCATCATTAATCAATTTCATAGAAATAATATTCATTTCTCATAATATCAAGCAATTTAAAATATAAAAGCATTATGTAGCCTTAATTTCACACAAACTTACCTCGGTACTCAAAATATGTATAGATGTTCGATTTAGTCCACAACCTTGTTCTTGCCTCAGTTTTGGTCCGGGCTTCGTGTTTCTTGATCTATAATAACAATTTTACTTGTTTAATACTCACATTGACTAAATTAACCCATGAATCATACTTTGGCAAAATTATGATTTTACCCCTAAACTTTCAAATAATTACACTTTTTCCCCTAGGCTCGTAAAATAATTTTTATCTAGTTTCTTTGTATTTCAAGCCCTGCCGAATCATTTTCATAACTACAACATTCAAAAATTTCCACTAATTCACACTTTTATGACAACTTTCATAACTTTTACAATTAGGTCCTTTTACAAGTTTCTCACGAAAATCTCTTAGAAAAAGATGTTTATCATAAATCAAACTTTCATATTACTCTATTAATCATCAAAATACATGCATGTCATACATGAGTAAAATTTTGAACATAAACCCTAGCTCAAAATATATCTAGAAATAGCTAAATCGAGCTACGAGGATTTCAAAAATACGAAGAACATTAAAAACTGGGCTAGGAGGTGCTTACAATCAAGCTTGAAAGATGAAAAAAACCTAGCCATGGAGAGCCTGAAATTTTTGCACTTAGGAAGAAGATGGACATGGATTTTGACTTCTTTTTCCCTTTTAATTCTTTTATTAACCAAATGACAAAAATGCCCTTAAGGGCCCTTTCTTGAGATTTTTTCTTCCCATGTCTATTTTTGTTCATCTTGACATATAATGGTCTAATTGCTAAATAAAGACCTATAACAATTTTTCTAATGCTATTTCATACATAAACCTTCTAGAATCTCATATTTTCCAATCTTTGCAATTTAGTCCTAATAGACAAATTGTTCACTAAATTATAAAATTTCTTCATGAAATTTTCACACAATCATGAAAACATTCTATAGGCCTCATAAAAGTCATAAAACAAACATTCTATAGGCCTCATAAAAGTCATAAAACACATATTTCTACCTCAAATTTGTGGTCTCGCAACCACTATTCCGACTAGGCCCTAAATCGGACTGTTATAAGAAATTCCAACATGTTGGCCTGTAAATATAATTCATATAATATTTACGAGGTCATTAGAGTTGTATTAAAATCTGGTTAAGAAATTTTAAAGTTTAGACAACTAATTAAAGAAAAAGAACTAAATTGTAAAAAGTGCAAAAGTTAATAGTTATTGATGTTTTAGTGCTGATTTGATATTTTATTAAAAGAGAGGGGTTTAATATGGTAATTAAACCATCCCAATGGTTAGTAGGCGGTAATTGAGATTAAAAATTGATTAAAACATGTTATAATGGCAAATTTGTAAGTAATGTGAAATTAAGTAAAAGAAAAGTTAAAAAAATCATCATTTTCTTCATTTGGAATTTTTTTGGTCGAAATACCATGGAAGGGGAGAGCTCGGAGGTGTAGCTGGTGTATGTCCTTGCATGAGTGAGTTTTTGAGTGTCGTTTTTAATGAATTTTATGTTTTTGAGATTATTTCAATTAGGTCTAGCTAACCCGTACCTTTGTTTTTGAAACTGTTAAAAATTTTGAATGTTGTCATTGATGAATATTGCTTTTTCTTGATGTTAGTGATGATTTGAAGTCTTGGTTGTGATTTTTGATTGTTTTATAAAGTGATTTTTGTTAGTTTTTAGTTAAAGGATTCAATTATTAAAATGTTAAAATCTCATGGTGTAATTCTAAAATAGTGGTATTTTAAAGACTGTTTTGAAGCCTTAAATATTTGGCTGGATGTAGTTGTTTTCAAAAGTGGCTAATTTGATAATTTTCGGGTTAAAAGACTAAATCACATAAAGTGTAATAATTAGGGGTAATTGTGTAATTTTTGTAAATAGAAGGCTAGAAATGTTAAAATTAATTAATATATGAAATTTTAGCTAATAAATGAAATAAATTATATTTTAGATCAAGATTTTGTTGATATACGGGGAAAAAGTAAAGTAGCGGAATAGTCCCTAAACTTCTCAAACTTTTACAATTTAGCCCAAGTAAGTTCGTTCGATTTAAAATTTTATATATATAATGCCTGGTGAATTATAATTGTATTAGTGGTTGTTAAGCTACTATAATGGTGATATGAAATTATTTGGAAAATATGATTTAAAATGTTATTCTTGAGCCGGATGAAAATTGGATAGAGTATAGTTGGTAATGGAAATGGATTATATTGCGTTTTATATGGAATTGGTAGAGAGGAGATGTTACATGATTTACAGTTATTTCCTAAGTATACCGAAGTTCAACATTTGTTGCAAACCATCGTGTTATACTATCCTAATACTAGCGTTTTACGAGAGCAGATGTATAGAGGCATGTTTTCAATTGGACTAGCTCTTAAGAGTGTTTGGCGTGTTTCAGTTGGTTTACCTGTGTACTCATACCCATATAACGTTTATCAGGCAGTAATTCTCGTATTAAAGTATTGTGTTGAATTTTTTGATGGTCCTCTATTATTCATGAATTCCTAGAGGTAACTTGTTTTGAATATGATAGACCTCTTATGAAATTATTAAATGAAGCTTATACTCGAAGTGTATGAACTCACTAGTTATAAATTGTGTCTGACAGGAAATATTGACCATTAAGTTTTAATAGTTTAAATTATCATGTTTAGTTCGGTAAGATTTACTGTTTTTATCCTTCGAACTTACTAAGATTTATTAGTTTACTTGTTTTACTTGATGATTTATTGTATATATCATTTTGTGGAATGAGCGATCTGATCAACCTTTGAGTCACGCTCTCCAGTTGATTTCGATAGTTTTTGGATGTTTATTTTGGCTTATATAGCATGTAATAGGGTGAGATGCAAATGTTTTAAGTTTTGGTATGTATATATGATGTAGCCTATCATAAGTGCGGTTACTTATAAGATTAAGAAGTGAATGACATGGTAATGTTATGTGTTCACTTGTATTGTGGTTAATTTGTAATCTTTTTGCGGGATATTACCAGTTGAGAGTAAAAGACTCAGATGTGCCGAAAATAGCATTTCGGACGAGGTATGGGCACTACGAATTTCTAGTTATGCCTTTTGGTTTAACAAATGCCCCTGCTTTTATGGATTTAATGAATCGTATCTTTTGGCCATACTTGGATAAGTTTGTTGTGGTTTTTATTGATGACATATTGATATATTCTCATGATGAGCATGAGCATGCCGAGCACTTGAGAATGGTTTTGTAAATTTTACGAGATAACCAGTTGTATGCCACGTTTAGCAAAAGTGAATTTTGGCTCAAAGAGGTCGGGTTTATGGGGCACATTTTCTCGGGAGACGGAATTCGAGTCGACCCAAGTAAGATTTCAGCTATTGTTGATTGGAAACCGCCAAAGAATGTATCAGAGGTTAGAAGTTTTCTGGACCTAGCTGGCTATTACAGACGGTTTGTCTAGGGATTTTCCATGATAGCGACTCTAATGACGGGATTGTTACAAAAGGATGTGAAGTTTGAATGTACAGAAAAGTGTCAACAGAGTTTCGAGAAACTAAAGACATTATTGACTGAGTCTCCAGTCCTAATGCAACCTAAACCGGGAAAAGAATTTGTGATCTACAGCGATGCATCCTTGAATGGATTGGGCTATGTGCTTATGCAAGAAGGCAAGGTGATAGCATATGCTTCTAAATAGTTAAAGCCACGTGAAAAGAATTACCCGACACATGATTTAGAGTTGGTTGCCATTGTGTTTGCATTGAAGATATGGAGACACCATTTGTATGGTGAAAGATGTCGGATATTCACCAATCATATGAGCCTAAAATACTTGATGACTCAAAAGGAATTGAACTTAAGGCAGTGAAGATGGTTAGAGCTGATAAAGGATTATGAGCTAGTCATTGATTACCACCCGGGAAAGGCGAATGTAGTCGCTGATGCTTTGAGTAGAAAATCCCTATTTGCATTGAGGGCTATGAATACAAGGGTGAATTTGTCAGGCGATGGTTCCATTCTAGCTAAGTTGAGGACTAGACCGATGTTCTTTCAAGAAATTTATGAGGCTTAGAAAGATGACGGTGATTTGTAGGCCAAAAAAGTTCAGTGCGAGTCGGGCGTTGAGTCTAACTTTTGGATTAATCCTGATGAATGTTTGATGTTCAGAGACAGAGTTTGGGTACCGAGAAATGATGAGCTCATTCAGAAAGTTTTGCACGAGGCACATAGTGGATGCCTATCTGTACATCCGAGTAGCAACAAGATGTATAACGACTTGAAGAAATGGTATTGGTGGCCGAGTATGAAGAAAGACATCTCAGTGTTTGTGTCGAAATGCTTAATTTGTCAGTAAGTGAAAGCTGAACACCAAGTACCTTTAGGTCTGCTTCAACCTATTATGGTTCCCGAGTAGAAATGGAACCGTGTTACTATAGATTTTGTAACGGGCTTACCGTTGACACCGAGTAAGAAAGATGCCGTATGGGTTGTGATAGATAGACTTACGAAGTCGGCCCATTTCATACCGGTACGTATTGATTATTCGCTTGATAAGTTGGCAGACTTGTATGTTTCTGAGATTGTGAGGCTACATGGAGTGCCTTTATCAATTATATCGGATAGAGATCCGAGATTCACATCTCGATTTTGGAAAAAGTTGCAAGAAGCTTTGGACACAAAGCTAAGTTCTAGTATGGCTTTTCACCCCCAAGCTGACGAGCAGTCAGAGAGGTTGATACAGATACTTGAGGATATGCTCCGATGTTGTGTTCTTGAGTTTCAAGGTAGCTGGGAAAAGTACCTACTGTTGGTAGAGTTTGCATACAATAACAGTTTTTAGTCGAGTTTGAAAATGGCACCTTATGAGGATTTGTATGGGCATAAGTGCTGAACACCTTTATATTGGACTGAACTCAAGAAAAATCAGATTCACGGGGTCGATCTGGTTAGAGAAACCAAAGAGAAGGTAAAGATAATTCGTGATTGTTTAAAAGCTGCTTCTGATAGACAAAAGTCCTACTCGGACTTGAAACGAAAAGAGATCGAGTGTCAAGTGGGTGATAAGGTATTCTTAAAAGTGTCACCATCGAAGAAAGTTCTCAGATTTGGCCGAAAAGGCAAATTGAGTTCACGTTTTATCAGACCGTATGAGATCACTGAGAGGATAGGGCCGGTGGCATATCGACTGGCTTTGCCGTCTGAATTGGAAAAGATTCATGATGTGTTCCACATGTCGATGTTACGTCGTTACCAGTCAGATCCTTCGCATGTGATTACACCGACAGAGGTTGAAATTCAACCCGACATGACTTATGGCGAAGAACCGGTTAAGATTTTGGCACGAGAAGTTAAACAATTAAAAAAAAGTATAGCTCTTGTGAAAGTATTTTGGCAAAGACATGGGGCAGAAGAGGCTACATGAGAGCCCGAGGAGTCCATGAGAAACCAGTACCCAAACCTTTTTGCTGGTAAGATTTTTGAGGACGAAAATCCCTAAGCAGCCCAATTTAGATCCTAGTCGAAATAGTGGTTGCGAGACCACAAATTCGAAGTAGAAATATGTGTTTTATGATTTTTATGAGGCTTTATGATGTTTTTGCATGATGGTGTGAAAATTTCATGAGGAAATTTTATTTATTAGTGATTAAATTGTCCATTAGGACTAAATTGCAAAGATTAGAAAATATGAGATTCTAGAAGATTTAAGTATGAAACAAAGTTATAAAAATTACTAGAGGTCCTTATTTAGCAATTAGACCATTAAATGTTAAGATAGACAAAAATGGACATGGGAAGGAAAAATCTCAAGGAAGGGGCCTTAAGGGCAATTTTGTCATGTGGTTAATAAAAGAATAAAAAGGGAAAAAGAAGTCAAAATGGTGTCCATCTTCTTCTCCCATGGCCAAAAACCACTAAGGAGCCATAGCTAGGGTTTCTTCAACTTTCAAGCTTGATAGTAAGTGCATCCTAGCCCTGTTTTTAATGTTATTCATATTTTTGGAGATCCTCGTAGTTCGATTTAGCTATTTCTAGCTATATTTTGAGCTAAGGTTTATGTTCAAAATTTACCCATGTATGACATGCATGTATTTTGATGTTTTATGGAAGAATATGAAAGTTTGATGTATGATAAACATCTTTTCCTAAGTGATTTTCATGAAAAATGCATAAAAGGACCAAATTGTAAAAGTTATAACAATGGTCATACATGAGTCAAAATAGTGGAAATTGGGGGCTGTTATAGTTAAAAAAAATAATTCGGCTAGGCTTAAAGTACAAGAAAGTTGAATAAAAATCATTTGACAAGCCTAGGGGCAAAAGTGTAATTATGAGAAAGTTTAGGGGCAAAATCATAATTTTACGAAAGTATGATTCATGAGTCAATTTAGTCAATGTGAGTACTAAACAAGTGAAATTTTTATTATAGGTCAAAAAACATGAAGCCCAAATCAAAATCAAGGCAAGAACAAAGTCGTGGACTAAATCGAACATCTACACCTATTTTGAATACCGAGGTAAGTTTGTATGAAATTAAAGTTTCATAGTGTTTTCATATTTTAAATTACTTGATATTATGATAAAGAATATTATTCCCATAAAAATTGACAAATGAAGCCTCGATGAGAAAATGATGAGAATATGCTAAGTTGAAGTCCCGGTTGAAGATTCAGAATAACGAGGATACTTAGGTCACAACATGAGAGAAAGAAGGTCCCGAATAAGACCATGTCTGGGACATTGCATCGGCACTGAATGTAGGTCTCGTATAAGACCATGTCTGGGACATGGCATCTGTACCGAATGTAGGCCCCGTATAAGACCATGTCTGGGACATGGCATCAGTACCAAACGTAGATCCCGTATAAGACCATGTCTGGGACATGGCACCAACATCAAATAAGGAAGATCCCGTATAAGACCATGTTTGGGATATGGCTTCGGCACTAAGATCTCGTGTAAGACCATGTCTGGGACATGGCATCGACATCTATGTACGATCTCATATAAGACCATGTCTGGGACATGCCATCGACATCGAGATAAGAGATCTCGTGTAAGACCATATCTAGGATATGGCATCGGCATCAAAAGGTGATCTCGTGTAAGACCATATTTGGGATATGGCATTGGCATCGTGATACTTGTATGATGAGATTGAGTATCCTCTGGTATTCCGAGTAGCTCAACGGGCGAAAGAGCTAAGTTATGTAAAGATGATAAAGAGTTAAGTTATACATAGATGACAAAGAGTTACATTTAAGTTAAGGATGACAATGATTTAAGTTTATGTTCAAGATAGCATAAGTGCTAAATCATGTGATGAAGTGATACAGGTACCATGAGTAAAATACGAGTTATGAAACCATAATGTGATATGTGATGGGTAAGAGTAAGTATGAGTAAGTATGTCTAAATACTTGAGAACTTGTGTTGTTACTGTTCTATGAAATGAATGGATTTTACCATGAGTACTTATGTTACTATTCTTAATTCATGCAAACTTACTAAGCTATTTGCTTACTCCTTTCCTTTCCCTTTTTCCTTGTAGTATCGCCAAGCTAGCTCGGGGATCGTAGAACGTTGGAGCTCAGATCACACTATCAATCATTCTTTTGGTATAGTAAAGTTGTTTTATTTTGGGTATGGCATGCATAGGAACTTGGTCATTTTGTGTTATGTCATATTTTGAAAGCCAAAGTGTTGGCTAGTAAGGTTACTCATTCATTTTGTAAATGGCCATTAGAAATTGGTCAATATTTGTCAAGTTTCATATTTTAATGATGATGAGTTTTATGAAGTGAAAGTTCATGAAATTGATGGAGTAAAATGTGAAGTGTATGAATGATGATCAGTGATTCTTCATGTGTATAATTGTCATGTTATGTGTTGCTTGTGCTAGCATATATGTGTTTACGTTTTAGGGTGGCAATTGGCTTGGAAAATAGCCTTTTAATTGTCCAAACGGGCGTGTGTCTAGGCCGTGTCTGACACACGATCCGCCCCATGGGTGCGTTAATAAGCCGTGTGTCCCTTGCATCAAATTTGCGAGAACTTGATTCGTCACACAGGCCAACACACGGGCGTGTTGCTGACGTCATAAATAGAATGCTAAGGTTTTCACACACGGGTGAGAACACGGGCTTGTCTAGGCCGTGGGAGGGACACGGGCCAAGGACACGGGCGTCTATCCGACCGTGTGAAAACCCCTATAGGTTCAAAATGAAAAATAAATTCCACACGGGCTAGGAACATGGGTGTGTGTGACCACATGGCCTGCCCATACGGGCGTGTTCCATTTCACACAGGCATGTGGCCCTGTTTAGGAAAAAATTTTCTAAGAGCGCAAAAGTTTCCGGTCTAGTTTCGAAACCTTCCGTATGTATGTTTAGGGCCTCATAGGCCCATTATAAGGATGTTCAGTATATGAATAAAAAGTTTTAAGTTGAAATGAAATTTTATAGCCTAATGTTGTATGTTTAAGCAAGTTGAGTCCGGTAATACCTCGTACTCGGTTCCGGCGTTGAACATGGGTAAGCGGTGTTACAACTTGAGCCGGAAAAATGAAATGCCTCTAACCCCTATACATGTCTGTGAAATATTTGATATATGGGGCATTGGTTTTATGGGACCTTTTGTCTCATCATACGATAATATTTATATTTTAATTAATGTTGACTATGTGTCAAAGTGGGTGGAAGCAAAAACCACTGGTCATGCTGACGCCAAAGCGATAGTCGATTTTCAAAGCGAGCATTGATCAGCAATCGGGGAACGCATTTTTGTAATAAGGTAATCGACACACTTTTGAAAAAAATACGAGATAGTGCAACAAGTCACTACGGCTTATCACCCTCAATCAAACGGTCAAGTGGAAGTGTCGAATCGAGAAATCAAGTTGATTTTGGAGAAGATCATTAAGTCAGATAGGAAAGATTGGAGTTTACGACTAAATGATGCATTGTGGGCATACCGTACAGCTTATAAATGACCCATAGGTATGTCACCTTATCAACTAATTTTTGGTAAACCATGTCATCTTCCTGTTGAACTAGAACATAAAGTGTTTTGGGCGGTCAAGCAATGCAACATGGAGTTGGAAGCTACAGGTAAGTATCGTAAGTTGCATATTTAGGAACTTGAGGAAATTCGACGAGAAGCGTATGAAAGTGCCCAAATTTATAAGGATAAGATCAAGGCATACCATGATTAGAAGATAACCCGTAAACAATTTTCGATAGGACAGAATGTATTACTCTATGACCCTACATTAAGAATTTTTACAGGTAAGCTTCGAACTAAGTGGTTAGGACCTTTTCTTATTACTCACATACTTCTACATGGTGCAGTCGAGGTTAAGAGCAAAGAATCCGGAAAAATTTTCAAGGTCAATGGGCAACGATTAAAGCCTTTCTACGAAAATTTTCAAGTCCACATAGGTGAGGAATTAGTCCTCGAAGAGCCGATTAAATGAATTTCCAAGTCGTTGAGCTAACGGCGTTAAACGAAATCGCTTTTTGGGAGGCAACCCAAATTTATTTTCATTTATTTAATCTAGAGTTTAAGTAAGATTTAGATTGTAAATAAATAAATTTTTATTTAATCCAGTTAATTTGATTTTTTCAGGAACGTAATGGAGGTTGTCAATTTTCCGAGAATTGGATACTGATGGTGGCGTGGGCACAACATGCTAAATGGTGACAATTATTTACCTACAAAGTACAAATAAATAAATCCACCATCCGTAACCTTTATAAAAACCCCAAAACCCAAATCCAATACCCATCCACCAACCCAATACCTAACCAAAATACCAATCCAAATGGCCCACATAATTAACCCAATACCCAATGCCAAGATCCAAAACCCTTACAAGCCCAAACAGAACCTAAAGGAAAAAAAAGGAAGAAGAGAATTGGGTCGAACAACCTAGCTAGCCCTAAGCAAAGAAAAAAAAAGAAAAAATGATAACACCAAAATCCCTAAATCCCCAAACCCTTTTTCTTTTTCATCTTCTCTAAAAGAAAAACCACACCACACTGCCACTACTTTGCCTCACCATTGTCGTCAAGTATCATCACCACCACCGCCGACTGTCAGCATCGTCGAGCGCTCATGATCACCGTGGGCCTCATCGTCCAACCATCGTTCTTCCTCATTCTCCATTCTTCGTTTGACGCCCTTAACGACCGTCCGATGACCCTCTCCACCACATCAACTCTGAATTCTTGCCGATCGAAACCCTCACCCACGCGCCATCGCTTTATCTTTCCCCAAACACCATCCCATTTATTTTCATTTCTTCTATTCTACCCTAACCATCAAACCCCCAAACCACCCCTCCCACCACCTTAATCGGCACAATACCTAAACCCCAACCATCACCCTTAAAAAAAAATCGACCCAAACCAAGTCATCCACCGTTGTTGCCACCATTCACCACCGTCACCGCTGTCTGTCGCCACTATAGCAAGCAGAACCATTTATTCATAAAGCTTATAAGGAAACCATGGTTCAAACTCAGGACCAAACGGACGACAATATTCCGACTTCACTCAATCGAAGACGACACCGATTTTCAATGCCTCCAATCGTCAATTTAGACAACAACAACAACTCAGAACCTTCTCCACCTCCTACAAGACGAACAACTGCATCAATGAGAACTCGTTGCCATGAAGTCCAACTCCAGTCGAAACAAAACATTCGAATAGTAGCCCCGTTACTCCCAAAAGGTTGATTCCTAATCCTCAACCTATTTTACCTTTACTAACGTAATATGTAGGTTACTCAGAAGAGGTCGAGACTTCAAATGACCATGTCGAAGGTCCCTCAACTACAAACAAGTGTGTCTTTCAACGTTGAACATGACCATCCACCACTCGAACCTGTCAATGACCGACACATGAGTCAGCAACAACCCCACACAGTAGTACTGACGCTGCTGGAAATTCAAGTCCACCACCTGACTCACCTAACGAATATGTTCGATCATCACGAGACGGTCAATGTAATAGACAATGCCGTGCAAACACTATTCCTACCGAAGGACGATTACGAGAGTTTCTAAACTTTTTGACCTCGGAGCATCGCGCAAAATACGGCGACTTTCGATAACGTCCACTCCCAGACTGTAAGCAAATCGATCTTTACACTCTTGATATGTTAAATATTCATGATGCTGTGATTGACTATTTTGATGCTATTGGTTGGAGTTCATTTGTAAATATTTCATGTAGTGCATATTATGAATTGATCTATGAATTCTACACAACATTTAGCTTCAATATTAATGCATTATAAACTGTTGAAACACAAAGCATTATCTGTTTTCGGTTACCTGGTAAGGACTTTAGGATGTCGATTTCTAAATTTAACATTGCCATGGGTTTCGTCGACCCTGATAATATTCAATCTGATTCGTATCATACTGCTCTGTTAGATATTCCAAGTAACTTTGATGCTCAAGATGTTTATTGTGCTTTAATTCATTCTAGAAATCAACTTTATAATCCAAAGACCACAAAGGACTTATTGGTGCATGAACCCATTTTAAGATATATTCATTGATTTTTAGCCTTTAGTTTTTCATGTCGAAATGATTCGTCATCTGTTTTAACTAAAACTGAATTGTTTTTTTTTTTTTGTGTATGGTGTATGCATTCTAGATTTAAAGTTAATTTAAGATATTGGTTTGCACGAAAATTTCATGTTGTTTTGCGATGTAATCGTTCACTAATACTTGGGACATATATTACGAATTCAACCTCTCTACTTTTTCCCTTTGAAGTCGATTTCTTGTCCTTAACATGTGACTAGATAAATATTGTTTGGATTCTATAGGTTTTCTTGTTGGCACCCCTACTACGAGTTATTTTGTTACTCCAGGTACACGAACTACTCGCGAAAATATGGTTTTTTGCTAACGTTCACACTTCACTACTAGGGAGCAAGAGGAGCAACCTCTATTTGTGGAGGCACGTTTAAGCCGGATCGAAGCTCGACTTGGAACAATGGAAACCCAAGTCTCCACAATCCTCGACATCTTGCAAAGTCGTTACCCCCAACACTGACAACATCGTTAAAAAACACATAGGGAGTATTCTTAACTTTTCTTTTTATTTTTTATTTGGGTTACTGTCTTTTATTTCATATAAAACATGCTTGAGGACAAGCATAGATTAAGTGGAGGGGTTGAAATGGTAAGTAAAATGATAAATATGTATGATTTTTGCTGCATGTCTCTCTTTTGCATATGTTCAATCTTATGCTAGATTTATTCGATTGTTTATTTTAACATTGAGCCTCTAATTTCATTACTTAGTCAATTTAGACAATTGGGTAATTTTTAAATTAAAGTGTTCAACTATCTAGATTAGTTGACATTTGTGTTTTAGGGTTGATATATGTAACTAGATTTTTCATATAAATTGATTGTTTGGCAAAAAAAAATTTGCTTGTACATAAATAAATAAATAAAATGAAAAATAAATAAATAAAGGCTCGAGTTATGAGAGAAAATTTCGAAAACGTGACCAAATTTAGTGACTAGGGTGAGGTGCTTGGGTTGTCATTTCATATCACGTAAAAAGTTCGAGTGGCAAATCGAGAACTTACAAATATTCCGCTAACCGAGCCTAACAAAAGATTGTTTGAACTGAATAACCGAGATAGGGTGCTTGGGTTGTCATCCTAGTTCGCGTAAAAAGGTTTGACCGTGTCTAAAATTTTTATTACTACGCGATTAATTAATAATACCTTGCAAATTTTGGATTCAAACTCAATTTAGTGAAATGATTTAGTTCACATATTTCAGTTTTATGACACTTGTTGATCAAACTATAGATTCTGAGCATTTATTTATTTTTGCCTATGTTGTTTGAATTGATTATGGATGCGGAAAAGAGGCTTAATTTTTAATAAATTGTAGAATAATTTCTAATGTTTGAAAGCACAATGTGCTTGAGGACAAGCATGAGCTAAGTAGGGGGATTTGGTAACATGTTAATTTGCATGACTTTTTGTGTTTAATTCGGTTAATTTTTGAATTGATCCTTGCTGAATTAGTGCTCTTATGTTTTAATCTTGTCAGGGATGCAATTGGGATACTATGAGTCAAAAACGAGTAGAAAAGGACCAAATTGAAACACAGTCAATAAAGTGATGTCAAATAAAAAAAGTGGAAACAGCCAATGACTCATCAGATTCTTTTTGGCTTTGTAAAAGCCAAAATTAGAAAAAAAGTCTAATTTTAATTTTTATTTAATTTTAATTATATGTTGAAGTGGTTAAAACCAAATTTAATAAATATCAAGTATATAAATAGGGCTATAATGTACCTTGGAAAAACATATTATATTTTACATTTTGATTTTCATTTGGAATTAAAGAGGAATTATTCTTTTTCTTCCAATTTGGGCGTGATTAGCATTCTGTTACTTCCATTTTCATTTTTTTTTGTTCTTTCAACATTTGTTTAATTCCCTTTCAAGTCCTTTCATTTCCCAGTTTCCTCCGTTTTCATCAAATCACCTTTCATAACCTACAAAGCATGATTAAATCCATGCTTCACTAAATTCCATCTTAGCTTTAGGCCGGTGTTCTTTCCGGTCGGGAATCGTGAGATACGTATCCTTGCTAAAAATCCTTCCAATCAGTATTCACATTTTTCCTAAGTATCGGGATTGACAACTCATCCCTTAAAGTTAACTTGATTTCAAGCCAAAAAGTGCACATTGAGTTGGAATCATGTTTGCGGACAGTTGGAGAAACGAGTCGGCCGTGCTGTATTCGAATCTTAGAGAACAAATCAAGGGAGAAGTGATTGGGTTTAAACAACCCACGCGGTTGAGGCCGTTAATCCCAGTTGGGTTCTTCAGAGCACAAGGCTGCCGAAATCTTGAATCGAGAACACGTGTATCTCGGTTAGATAATCAATAAGGGTTGGTTTGCATGTCGTACCAGGATCAGCTACGAGAGGAAGAATTGGTGGTTAGGACATTCTTAACTGCTATAACTAGCTTATTGTTTGGAAGAGAAGATTAATTTTTGAGGATCGATTCTTAATCAGGAATCTACGAGTCTAGGGCTAAGGCTTATTATCTCTATTTACAACAATCCAAATTTATTTTCCAATTTAAATTTATTTCCAATATTAATTAATTGTTTATTTATGTTGTTTCGATTATTTACTTTTCAGAACATTTTCAAAACTCCCCTAATTTGTTTGTTTATTTTTTTAGCAAGTCCATTTGGAGTCGTAGGCATAATTTTTGCCATGCCTTTTGCCACAACTTTTGACACAACAAAAATTTTGATCACAAGTTAAATGCGGAAGTTAATTATAATATCCAATCCCTATAGACTCGACCCTACTACCACTCTTTACTACTGTTTAGAGTTATTTTATTGTAGAAATTATTTTTGGTGGTTTCGACGCCCATCATTCTTCAATTGGAATTGTTTTGGCTGAAACACCATGGAAAGGGAGAGCTTGGCGGTTCGGCTAGTGTATGTCCTTTCATGAATGAGTTTCTGAGTCTTGTTTTTAATGAATTTTATGTTTTTGAGATCATTTCAATTAGGTCCAGCTAACCCATACCTTTGTTTTTGAAACTGTTAAAAATTTTGAATGCTTCCATTGATGAATATTGATTGTTCTTGATGTTAATGATGATTTTGAAGTCTTGGTTGTGATTTTGGATTGTTTTGTAAAGTGATTTTTGTTGGTTTTTAGTTAAAGGATTAATTTATTAAAATGTTAAAATCTCATGGTGTAATTGTAAAATAGCGATATTTTAGGGACTGCTTTGAAGCCTTAAATATTCGGCTGGATGTGGTGATTTTCAAAAGTGGCTAATTTGATGATTTTCGGGTTAAGTGAGTAACGCATAAAGTGTAAAAGTTAGGGGTAATTGTGTAATTTTGGTAAATAGAAGGGTACAAATTTTAAAATTGATTAATATATGAAATTTAAGCTAATAAATGAAATAAATTATATTTTAGATCAAGATTCTATTGATATACGTGGAAAAGGAAAAGTTACGAAATAGTCTCTGAGCTTCTGCAGCTACTGCAATTTAGCCTAGGTAAGTTCGTTCGGTTTAAAATTTTACATATATAATGCCTAATGAATTATTATTGTATTAGTAGATGTTAAACTACTATAATGGTGATATGAAATTGTTTGGAAAAAATTATTTAAAATGTTATTTTTTAGTCGAATGAATTTTGGATAAAGTACAGTTGGTAATGCAAATGGATTATAATGCGTGTTATACGAGATTGGTGGAGAGGAGGATGTTACATGATTTACAGATATTTCCTGATTATACCGAGGTTTAGCATTTGTTGCGAATCATCGTGTTATACTATCCTGATACAAACGTGTTACGGGGGTGGATGTATAGCTTACAGGCTGGGCACTTGGTGCCGAGGCGTGTTTTCGATTGGACTAGCTCTTACGAGCGTTTGGCTTGTTCCAGTTGGTTTACCTATGTACTCATATCCCCTTCCATGGTGTTGTATTGAATTATTAAAGTATTGTATTGAATTTTTTGATGGTATTGTATTATTATTCATGAATTCCTGGTAATAACTTGTTTTGAATATGATAGACCTTTTATAAAATTATTAAATGAAGCTTGTACTTGAAGTGTTGTGTCGGATAGGAAATATTGACCATTAAGTTTTAATAATTTAAATTATCATGTTTAGTTCGGAAAGATTTATTGTTTTTTTTCCTTCGAAGTTACTAAGCTTTATAAGCTTACATGTGTTACTTGATGTTTTCTTGTAGATATCATTTTGTGGAACGGACGATCAGGTCAACCTTTGAATCACACTATCCAGTTGATTTCGGTAGTTTTTGGATGTTTATTTTGGCTTATATGGCATGTAATAGGTTGAGGTGCAAATGTTTTGAGATTTGGTATGTATATATGATGTGGCCTATCATAAGTGTGGTTGCTTGTAAGATTAAGATGTGAATGACATGGTAATGTTATGTGTTCACTTGTATTGTGGTTAATTTGTAATCTTTTTGCATTGTTAATGTTTGGAGAAAAACTTTGGTATGTTTAAAATGGGTAGAAATGTGTACAATTGTGCTAGGTGTGAACTAATGTTATATATTTGTGGCATGAAAGTATACCTTTTATCTTAAATTGTTTTGTTTTGATTTGAGGTGCCTTTGAATGGCATATTGGTTAGAAGGTTTAGGCTGTTTGAATTGATATGTTTTTGAATGTTTAAATATTTCTGAAGTCAATTGAATGCAATATAAATTGGGGTAACTTGTTGGAAAAGTTTAGGTTTTGAAATGGCTTGTTTTAAGGGTTCCTAAAGGTCGTTTTAAGCCTTGTTAATGTATGCTATGATTGAATTTGGTTTATTTATTTTATTTTAGTTAAATGTTTATTAATATAATGACTTGATGTTACTTGTTATGAACTGTTAATGTGTCGTAACATCTCGTAACCCTAATCTAATGACGGTGATGGGTGAGGGGTGTTACATCCTCTACGCCATTGAACCACATTTGATTCCTTCTACGATGCCATCTACTCACAACCATCGTCTCCCTCCTTGTCCGCGCTCTTAGAGAGATCCCATTTAAGCTCAACTTCTTGAAAACCCAACGATAATCGAAGAGGGAAAAAGCGATAATCGAAGAAGGAAAAAACTTTCACCGTGCCCCAATTGCCCACACAAGGAACAAAACAGAGATATTCTTTCATATTGAAAAAATTGCATAAGTTGATTATGTGACTTGCTTCTTTCTTTTTTAACGAGTTTCGAACATCCAAACAAACTCTAATACACATAATCTTCCTAAAACCTTTCGTTTATATTTTTGGCATCATAATCCAAAAACTCCCCAATAAAATTCCCCATTTGTCGTGCCATGCTTTCCAACATTGAGCCCAAAGGTAGATCATGAATTTGCACCCAAAATTCGTATAATGAAGGGGGACTTGTAATGGATCCTCCCCTCTCTTCCATTTATGAAATATTAACAAATGACGATTAAAGAACCAGGGGATACCATCTAACATCCTCTTTAAATCAACCTCATTTAAAAATTTGAACAGGATTCGCTTCTCCTCAATCTCCGATATGGTTACCCCCTCAATCGGATGCCACAACTTCGAAAGCACGTTCCTTAAAGAGGGGAAGTGGACAGAACTGTCTGTTAACACCCTACCCACTAGGCAGAATTTGAAATCATCTTCTCCAACATCGTCCTCCTCTTGCCCAGCAACAGGATCGTCCTTCAGATCGTCTAGGTTTAGATTTGCTAGATCAGCCTCCATGCCTTTAGTGGGCTCTTCACGCTTACAATTCTTATCCCTAATTGAAACCCTAAAAAATTGAATGCTAATTGAAAAAACCCCAAACCGTAAGTCGATAGACAGAGAAAACCTAATCGTAGGTACTAATTGTTACAATATGTATTAATTTAAAATTTAAATTTTTTTCAATTTTTTTAGAGAAAAGAGAAAAGCATAAATGATTGAGATATATTAAAATTTATTGTATGATTTAATAGATAAATGAATTTGAGTGGAATGAAATTAATTGAAATTTTTGATTCGATCTCTTATTTTAAAATAAAAAATTATAAATATAAAGTAAATATGCTAAATTCACTTCAAAATAAATGATAAAATAGATAGTATTTTGAAATTAATTTAATTAATATCCCACTTGTCATTGTCATCCAAGATATATGAGATTGTTGAAGAAAAACCTTTTCCAACAAGGAATTGTAGACAAGATAGGTAAAAAGCTTCAAAGACGGAGAGCAAATCTCCTATCCCCAAAGAAGTTTTGTGAGTGAGTCGACAGATTGATCAGAATCATAATGATACTCGGAAGAAAATTCATTTTGTCAACCAATCACACACTGTGGTCTTGGCATTAAATCTTTAATCAAGCCCTTCTTGCTAAACGAGCTTGGGGTATTATCAATAGAGATTCAATACATTTTTGATAAATTAATTTGGACTCATGATACCAGTGGTCGGTACACTACAAGATCGGGATATGCTCTTCCTACTTCAATTACCTCCTCACCAGTACTAGCATTTCTAAGAGACTTTGGACCCTACAAAATGTGGAAAATTATGAATAAGGGATATTGCCAAAAGAATTCGTGTTGTGCACTTTGTGGAATTGAGATTGAAGGTGATGGGCATGTTTTTTCTAAATTGCACGAGCAGTTTGGTTACATAGCAAACATGGAATTCTTCTTTCAACAGTTTTTTTATTGTAAGGAACCTCAGGATCTTCTTTGTACTAAACTTACTGTTATCCTTTGGAGTGTTAGGAAATGCAGGAATTAGAAAAATCTTTGATGTATTGCCATCTCATGCTCTACACTTATCAAGCACTCTAACAGAGCAGGGATCATAGGCCTTCTCGACGTCTGGCCATGAGGTTACTCAAGTGCTTATATTCAACATTGAATTCTCCACTCTTCAATTCCATCATAACAAGTTTGCTCAACTGCTTATATTGCTTGAAAAAAAGGGCAGCAGAAAAGCGAAAGCCTAGCTGAATGGGATATGCTCTCTTGTAAACTTCATGCAATCAGAGAAGTCCTTCGTGTTGCACCTCAGATTAATAACTCCTTGGGACTCAAGAATCCTCAAAACTACTGCAAAGTAAGGAGGAAAATAGCATTGAAAATACCAACCTTGGATTGAAGACATTAGGAAAATGTTGAATCTCGTTCACCAAGCCGCTCTATTTTTGGAAATTTTATAAATGATTAAAGGCGTGTAAAAAGCCCTCAAACTTTTTTTAAACTTGAGCTTTCAAAATATATGAAAAAGGCCCTCAAACCTTTTTTGGTTTTAAAAAAAACAATTAAACCCCTGCTGAGTGCACTTGAACTTTCAAAATACATAAAAAATACTCTCAAACTTTTTCAACGAAAAAACAATTAAGTCAATGTTTTTATTAAAATTAGAAAAAAAATTATAAAAAATTAAAATCAATAAAAGCTATAAATATTATTAAATTTTAATAAAAAATTCAAATATTAAAAATTAGAAAATATAAAAATTGTAAAAAATATATAAAAAACTATAAAATTTTATAAAAATCAAAAAATATATAAAATATAGAAATATAAAAAAATTTATAAAATTTTATTAAGTTGTAGAAAATTATAAAAAAAATAAAGAAATATAAATTTCGTAAAAAAAATTATAAAAATTATCATACCAAAAGAAGCATTTTATAATTTTTCTATAACTTTTATTTATTTTAATTTTTTATCATTTTTAGCCACATGTCACGTTGTGTTGCGACACGTGATGACTTAAATGAAAAAAATGGGGTTGTTAATTTTTGTATGATTTTTATAAAATTTTACAATTTTTTATTTTTACGATTTTATAAAAAAATTCTAAATTTTTAATAAATTTTATTTTTTATATTTTATTAAAATTTAATAATTTTTCTAAAATTTATTATTTTTTATAATTTTTTTCTAATTTTTAATAAGAGCAAGGGCTTAATTGCTCTTTTTTTTTTAAATATTTGAAGGCTTTTTGATGCATTTATTGGGTGCAAAAAAAAAGGGCTTAGTTACTTTTTTTGAAAAAAGTTTGAAGGCTTTTTACACCTTCAAGCCATGATTAAATTATAAATTGATATAGGGAAAAGTATGCTTTGCCCCAAGAATGGAAAAGAAAATTGTATTTAATTCTTTAAAAAATATAAAATCATAAATTAATACATGATCAAATCTATATTTAACCGAAAATATAAAATTCAAAAATCTATATTTAACCGAAAATTTAAAATTCAAAACTATACAATAACTGCAACAAGATGGCGAACATCCTTTGATTTTATACCATATTAACTAATCTTGTTTTATCTATGAATCATTTTCATCAAATGTGCATGGAATAATAATTTAATACTTGAATAGAGTTATAGTTAAAACTTTTTTTCAAACACTCATTTAATATAAGTTTAAATCGTGTTATTTTTATCCTCACCCTAATATCGTATAAAAAAAAATTGGTATTCATCAAATCAACCTTACCATTACCATGAATAATATATATCCTCACCCTAAACTTTTTCCATTGTTTATATTTATTACTTTTATTTAATAATTTAATTGAGTCAATGAACTTAGTTTTAAATTTACTTCAATTATCTTTCTAAATTGAGAAAATATAGGCACAAGTACAAAATTCAAAACATAAAATCCTTAACTCTAATTTTAGTATTATGATGAAAGCCATATTTAGTTTATGTGTCTTGCCTTAGAATACGGTGGATAAATGACCATCGGGAATGTCCTATGATTGCTTCCGTTTTCAAGTTTGAACAAAGAAAAATCCCAGTTAAGAGAGCCAAAAAGGAATTGCATTTCCATTTACACACTTTTTGGAAAATAAACCTTGTTTTGTTACTAGGATTATTAATATGCCTAAAAATGCTGGAAACCATTTTATTCCTTAGCTCATTCGCAGTCAATCTTTTTGTCTTTAGGCCATCCAAACTCCTCCAAGAATGCCAATACAACTCCATTTGACCAACCAAAACCAGTCTGGGGTGTGTATTCTCCACCACCCCCAAACTCACCACATTTTTCCACATCATATTTCTCATGCATTGCCCCTGTTTTCTTGTAGGCAACGTAGTTGGTTTTGATCCACCTCTCAGCTATGTCTTTTGCCACTGTCCTTGCTTCCATTGATGCAGATTTTGATAGACCTTCAACTATCATATGCTGAAGTGGTGCCCAGCCATTTGGGAAATCCCTGTGGCCATTTTGGAATGTTAATGGCTATTGTATTGATTATAATATGTTTCAAGTGACTGAAGACATTTTTACTAACCATTGTTGGCCTGAATTTGTTAAAGAGGTTGCAATCCCAGCAGCACAAAGCAGGCCTGAGTTTTGAAGACTTTTTGTGACCTTTTCCACCAGATGAATATCTTCACATAAAATGTGTCAAAAGATCTTTTTTAAAGCTTTCTTCCATTTCAAGTTTGAAGATGTAAGATAAATAGAAGCTACAAACCTGAGTTGAACAAATCAATCCACAAGGGAACAAAATTTGAAGCAAATACCTTCTGGTTTTGGTTCTCAGCTTTCCAAGTTTGAGGTTCCTGTTGGATCATTATCAAAATTCACTAAATTTTAAAGAATGTTATTAGATAGTGCAAAGTATCATCACTTTACAAACTATGGAACTTGGAGACAACCTCACAGTCAGCACCATTATTGAGCCAATAATCTAGCCATTGTCCCATGTTTTCATTCCAAAAAATAGAGCTGAATGCTTTTTGTCTTCTCTGAGAAGCTCTCAGGAAATCCTCAGCGATAGCGTTCTCCCCAACAGTTTTTGCCAAGAAGGCAATGTCAAGTTCCATCTAATATCAAGAAATGAACAGCATTTGGTCATTAAATCCATGGGAGTACCACCTATCTTAGGATTTCTCGAGACAAGTATTAACATACTCTTAGTATGAATATATTTAAATCAACAGGTAAGATTGTTGTTGTGGACAAAGTTGTAAAGTCAGAAGAGTTCCTGCAACATTAGAATTAACCACAAAAATCATTAGGGATGGTTCTTCAGTTAACCAATAGCATCATCTACATACAATAGTATATATTACCTCATCCATCTTGTGCTGAAATCCCATCCAGATTCAGCAGTCGAAGCCAGCTCTCGGTAAAATTGCTGTTTCTCAGAATCATTCAAGAACTTGGAAGCAAGTTCTTCATCCTGACAGATAAAGCAAGCAAGTCAAAGAAGTAAAAGAAACGGAACATTGGCAAAGTAGGCAACATGGAGTGAAGAACACACAATGGTTGATGATTCCGGCCTCGGCTTGTTCCACATTGCATAATACCGATTCAAAAAGTGATTACACTGCTCAGCATCACGGATAATCAACTCATGTATATCTATACGAAATCACAGAATGTAAAGAAGTTAAAAAGCTTATACAAAGAAGCAATTGTTCATCCAAATAAAGTAAACATACATAGTTCTACCTGAATCCCAATATCGATATTCTTTAATCAATGGTGGGAGAGATTTCTTAACGAATTCGACATCACCGGTCTGATTATATATCTCATAGACCATTGCACTCAAAAGAGGAGGCTGGCTGCAAAAGGGACCTTGAAGCTATTAGATAGTTGTACAAGGCAATGAGCAATTAAGACCGTAAAAACTACTAGTAATTTACATTGTTTGATATAATGTAAAATATGAAAAGCAGAATTACAAAGTTAAAAGAAAACCCATTTTCATTTATTCCTAAAACAATGATAAGAAAATAAATGAAAAGCATTACCTTCGATTGGTATAATAGGCTCTAGCACCATTAAGAACATGACCATAAGTGTCTAGCATGAAAATGAGATTAGTCACTATTGCTTTTGCAGTCTCGTACATTTTACTTGCCAGCAGGCCTCTGCACAAACATTTTAAACATCAATCCCCATTAAGATTTTAAACTAAGGTATGTTGATTCCTCAAAAACTCCAATAAACTGTGAAGCCACATGGAAGCAATTTCCAAGAGAATATGCCTTTATGATCCTAAAACTAAAAGCAATATGATGAAGTCAAAACCTAACCTGATAACCCAAAAAGAATCCCAATAATAAACCTCCTTGAAACGTGAACCAGGAATTATTACAGGCCTTGGCAAAGGAAGCAGAGTATGCAATTCAGGATAATGAAGAACCGAGCTCGAAACTTCCCTGCTCAAATTCTTCCACAAAGCATGGACTTCCAATGCCCAACCTCTCACCTCTGGGTTCTCCACCTTGGGCAAAAAGCCATGCGGCTCAGGTACAAAATCCACTGGCTCAGCATATACAACATCATCCCCTGCATCATTAAAGTACTTCCCGATAAACCCTTCAAAATCCTTAACAGAAACTGACCCATTTTCCGTCTTGGGAAGTTTATCGAATGCTTCCACGGTGGTGGAAAGATTAGACTTTAACGGCAAGTCTACATAGTGTTTAGGATCAAAATTCGATTTCCCATAAGTGTGCAAAGCAGTTTCTTGGACACGTACAAGGAAACTTAGTAAGGGTGTTGCAGGGATTACAGGACCCGGACCTTTGGTACATGATGATGGAGGTGAAAGTGGGTTAGTGAGGGCCATTGGAGGCAGCGATTGTGAAAGAATGAACACTGAAATGAGAAAAAGGAAATGCCTTTTACGGTTGGTGTGGTAAAGAAATGGGGCCATAATGATGGGTAGAAACAAAGGAGATTGAACGAGACATGGATTAACGCGTGTTGAATTTTAAGGATCTGAAAAAAAAAGAGTAAGAAAAGGACGGCCAGTTATGTAATCGCAAAACGATGGTAATCAGGATTTACGATAAGGACTAAGCACGTGGACAACCATTGTAACATCGATATATAGGCAAAAAAAAGCCTATACAACATACATTGGATTTGTGAGAGTTTGAAGTTGACTACGTCTGTGGACAGTGGTTAGCCAAGTGGATGAATGTAATTGCTGGTTAATAAAGAAATAGTGACGGTCATGTTCTTTGAAAATATTTGGAATGGCGTCTCTTTGTGTACTTATTGATAAAATCAAAAGTTAAAAGGCCCAAAGAAGGGATATTAGCATATATTGAAACTGGGGAAGAAAGGGAATTCGATGGTGAATTCTCCCATGGTTTTTGGATTTTGGTTAGAATGTAGGGTATAGAAAGTAATATTTATGTTCTGAAAGTGATATGTACTAGTTTTTGTATTTGTTTTCATATCAAAATTTTATATCAATAGATATAAATCAGATATAATATCTGTATAGATTAAATCAGATATAATATCTGTATAGATTAATACTGACACAAATAATTTAAAATATATCGGAATTATTAAAATATACATAAATTTAAAAGATATAATATACCAAAATGTATGTACTAATCTGTACCATACAGATAACCATGATTGTGGTACACTAAGGGCCCCTTTGGATTACCAGTCAACTCTAGTGCAGTGATATTTAAAGAGTAAAAAATTTTGAACTGAAATGCAGCTCCAGTTGTGGTGTTTGGCAAGCACACCAGTGAGTATTTCTCACCTCACTGGAACCCAAAATATTGGCTGGAGTTAAAAGCTCCAGTGGACTGATTTGGAAGTCCAAAAATAAGGATAATTATTATTTTACCCCCCAACTCTTCCTTTATTATTTATTTTATTTAATACACATAACATAAGTTTAATATGTCATTATTTAAAATAATTTAATTTTCAATAAATTTATAATTTTTATTTATAAATTTAGTATAAAAACAATTTAATTTACATTTTATTATTTGATTTAAATATAATTTGTAAAATATTTTGATATTTTATTATGAATATAATTTAAAAATTTAAATTTTATTGTATATGATTTTAATATTTTAATTATCATTTTATAAAAAATATAATTTTAATTTATGTTTTATATTAAATAATATAACATAAATGCATTGCCGTTTCTAATCTAATGTCCTTAATAGTCATTTTATATTCTCACCTCACCGCTACAGTTGCGTTTGAATCCAAACACACACTCTACCATTGTTTCTAATCTCACCGCTATAGTATCCAATCTCACCGCTACAGTAACTAATCTCACCGCTACAGTAACTAATCTCACCGCCACCGCTGTTTTTAACCTCACCGGAGGTAAACACACCGCCCATCCAAACTAAGCCTAAGTTGTTTAGCTAGATAAGGTTATATTTTTGGCTCCTCAAATTTCAGCTCGATGAAAATATATTTTCAAGGGTTCACACAGATGTTATTGACCCCTTCGGTAAAAGCATATTTTTTATTTGGGAACGATCATTTCTCTCCTTGCGGTCTTGTAACAATTTGAAAGTTGTTGTTGTAGAAATTTGATTTTGGGAATTCGATTCTGTAAATTAATATTGTAAATATTTTTATTAAATATTTATGGAGTTATGTTCTAGGTAAATTGAATTTTGGATAAACAAGTTTATCGAATCAATGATTAATTAATGTACAAGAATTAAATTGTAAAAATAGTAAAAATTCAATTGCTATGAACTTTTAAATAAGAAATAAACCAAAGGACTGAAATAGCAATTAAACCATGTCATTATACTTATTAGTTGACGGTAGCAAACATGGGTCATTAAATTGATTAGTATAAAATATGATTTAAATTAATTAAAAGGAAAGAAAAGAAAGAAAGAAATAACTTAAAATTTTATATTATTATTATCGAAACCTTTTATTTTGAAATATCCACTTTATTTTAAAAAATGAAAATGAAGCCGCCACCAATCTTTTTTAATAAGGTGTGTTTGGATCACCTCGTAATTTGATCGTTTTAATAAAATGTTTGATATAAAACAACGATTTTTGGTCTACCGAGTTTAGAAAATGGGTTCGGGAGTCGGTTACGCACGAGAAAGGGTTAGCACCCTCGTTATTAGTACCTAATTAATTACTTGATGTCTTTAATGTCGAAAATTAAAATTTTGAAAGGAGTTAAAAAACACGATCCCTCTTTGTATTAATGTATATATTTTTAGTAAAATCCCTTAAATAGATCAAAACGTATGTAAAAGGTTTTCTTATCTCGAGGTAACAAAATGTCGTATCCCGTAAGTTAGGACACGACGTCTCGAATTCTCGAAAATAAGTTTGCCTTTTATTTTTTATATTAAATCTCACATATTTTAATTTTAAAAGGATATTCGGTCATCTAGGTTCAACGAGAAAGTCGAAACTCCATAAGTTAGGGCACGACTTCTCGAATCTCTAAATACGAAACATTGCGCTATTATTTTTTAAAAAATTTCTTTTTGAGTAATAACAAGTATAATATTTAAAACTATGGGTGTTTATCTTATTTGAGGTATAATACGACAATGGATAAATATCTAAGCACGGCTCGGGACGTGATCATAATGAAATGAAATGGTGATGTATAAAAATGGCTCGATGATATACAAAAAAAAATGTAACTATGACAGTGATAAAATACCAATTTGAAATGACGGTTGCAATGATCATATTATAATTATTATTCTAATAGTGTACAAGTAAAAAAAACATAAATAATCTAATTTTTGAAAGTATAAAAAAGGTAATAAATAAATAAATGAATAGATGATAATAAAATAGTAATAATAGATAATAAAATAGTAATAATAATGAAGGTATGAATAAAATAAATAATCGATGAAAGAAAATAAAAAATTTTAAAAAAAATGAAAGAATAATAAATGAATACAAGTATTAAAATAAATAATAAATAAATAATACATAAATAGATAAGTAAATGAACAAGCAAATGAATAAAATAAAAGGAATAATGAATAAATAAACAAGTAATAAATAAATGAAAAAAATAAAAGAATTAAAATAAAAAGGGCTTAATTGTAAACTAAATGAAGTTAAAAGGACAAATCGAATAAAATAAATAACAAAGGGGCTAAAATGTAATGCGCAAAATAAAGCAAGGGGCCGAACGAAAAATATTCCCAACTCCATTAGATGCGTCGTTTAATGGAGGACCAAAATAAAATAAAACTAAAATTATAGGGGATAAATTTAAAAAGAAAAAAATAAAAATAGGGCCCGATTGAGAATCCTTAAAAAAGCGGAAGGACCGAAGGCGCAATTATGCCATGTTTCAAAAACACGAGGATCCCAGGGGTTAATGGGTTGGGTAATCAGGTCGGGCCCCCAAAACGACGCCGTTTTGGGCGTTTGGGGGCTGTGTGAAACAACGTCGTTTCACTAGGCTATTTAAGCCAAAAAAATTCAAAAAACTTCATTTCCAACCCATTTCAGAAAAAAAAGAAGCAAAAAAGCTCTCATCTTTTTTCTCAAAGTCTCCAAGTCCGGCCTTGGCTCCGACCCTCGGCCACCCATGGCGGCGGAATGTGAAAAGTCGGTAAGATTTCTGTATAAGCCCAAATTTGTCCGGGCCCTTTACTGAGACCCAAACCAGAGCCAAATAAAACAGATAAAATAGCCCACTTTGTTTACAAAATTGCAAGGCCCGATAGGCCCAAAAAAACTTTGATCTCTTAGGAAAATTTTAGGGTTTTGAAACCCTAAAATTTCCTAGCGCCGCAACCCACCAGCCACAGTCGGCCACCAACGCCGATTCACATGCCACCATGGCCTCGTCCACTCCCCCACTCTCCATGGTTCCCCACGACCTGCAAAGAGGACAAACAAGTGAGAGCAACAACAACTAAAAAAATAAACAAAGATTATATTTTTTTTTCTGTTGGGCTATAAAAGCCGAATGATTTCGTTTGTAAGGGGGCTTTTTTTTGTCAATCAATCAAAAATAAAAAAAAAAACAGATTCAAAGCAACATCAAGATAGTAGTAGAGATCAAAAAATCCAAAACGCCGAAACCAAAGAAGTAATTTTCGAAGGTATTTTTTTTAATTTTTTTTCATTTTCTCTTATTCGAAAATATATACATATATATACATATAAAGTTTAAAATAATAAAGGAAATAAAAAAATACATAAAAAAACTCACATTACGGATTTCGGCCACCGCGCGCGGTGGCTGACGGCGAAGCCTGCGGCCGGAGCCCCCCCTCTTTTTCTTCAAACCCTAGCAGAGAAAAGGGGAGAGCCCCCTGAAATTTTTTGAAAAAATGGGACGAAAAGTAAAAAAAAAATCAAATTGGCCTTTAAATAGCCAAGTAAAACGGCAGCGTTTTACTACCCTCTCCACACGCCTCAAAACGGCGTCGTTTGGGGAGGGAACCTGCGCGCACGACCCGACCCAGGTCAGGATCCGCGCGTTTCTCTTCGATGGGATAATTGCGCCACAAGTCCCTCAGCGTTTTACCCCCTTTTTAGTTCAGTCCTTTCATTATTTTCAAATTTGCCCCAGTATATTTTCCTCTGTTCTGATTTAGTCTCGCGCATAATGCAGCACATAGGGAAGGGATTAATTTCTCTTTCGGTCCCCCGCAATTTTTGCTTTTTTTTAGATCTAGTTTCTGTTATCTTCAAAATGGCCCTAATACTCTGTTTTAAGTCCAATTTAGTCCTTTTTTTGATCATTTCGTTTCAATTACTTAGTATTATTATTATTATTATTATTATTATTATTATTATTATTATTATTATTATTATCATCATCATTATTATTATTATCATTATTATAACTATATCATATTATTATATTATATATAATTTTGTATTATTATTATTATTATTACTATATTTACTTAGTATATTGTATATATTGTGTATTATTACTATTATTATTATTATTATTATTATTATCATTATTATTATTATTATTATTATTATTTTATTATTTTATTATTATTATTACTACTACTATGCTTATATTATTATTTTTGTACATATTTCGTATTATCAGCATCATTATTATTATTATTATCATGTTTATTATTATTATTATTATATTGTACATATTTTGTATTATTATTACTTTATTATTATTACTATGCTAATTACTATTACTATTATTATTACTATATTATTACGTTGTATATATTTTGTATCACCATTATTTTTTATTATTATTACTATACTACTATTATTATCGTTATCATTAGTATTATTACTATATATTATTATATTATACATATTTTGCATCATTATTATTATTATATTACTATTATCTCTATAGTTACTAACATCTTTTAGTTTTTATTTATTGTTATTATTTTAATGTTACCTTTTTGTTTTTATTATTGCATCTTTTTTATCATGTGTTGTTAATTTTTCGTTTTCGTCATTTCATGTGGATCGACAATTTTTAATCGCAACCCGAAGTTTTATTTTTTTAAATTAAAAAAAAAAGAGGTTTCATAAAGGTAATATTCACGCGTTTGGAAATTCAAAGGAATTGTGCCCAATCGTGCTGGGTGCGATTTTTATGTTGGACCAAATAAATGGATATACTATCAAATTTTGCCTGAGGAGATATTCGTGAGTTTGGGAACTCAAAGAGATCATGTCCAATCGTGCTGGGTGTGTTCTTTTTGTTTGACCAAATTAACGAATATCCTTTCAAATTTGAAATATATGTGCTTGGAGAATTTGGGGGATGATCCCGAATTTGAGGACTTAGATTGTCATATCCAATCGTGCTGGGTATGAGACTCTATTCCTTCGAAACAAGGGAATCTCAATATTCGAACAAGTTATTTTTAAAAAAATAATAATAAAATTTCAAAATCATTTCAAACTTTTCTACATTAGGACATTGATTAATCAATTTGGTACCGATTTTGGGCGTTGCGAGGGTGATAATCCTTCCTCGCACGTAATTGACTCCCGAGCCCATCTTCCTGACTTTTCGTAGACCAAAATTGTTGTTTTGACAAATCAAATGGTTTATCTAAAACAACCACTTTTCGAGGTGACCCGATCACACCTAGCAAAAAGGATTGGTGGCGACTCCCGTTTTTATTCGTTTTCAAAACCCAAGTCCGATTCTCGTCTTTCCAAAAAAGGGACGGTTTCGACAACTTGGCGACTCCACTGGGGACCATAAGAGAGTCAGGCCGCAAATTGATTGTTCTTTGTCCTTTTGTCGAAAAGTTAGATTTTGTCAAAAATTTGGAAAATTGTTTTTTTTAAAAAAAGAAAAATTTCATGTTTCTTTTGATGCATCTGTTTGTGCTTTAACTGCAATAATGTTGAGTCTCATAGGAAATTTCTGCATTCATTTTTGCATGACCGTTGTGGTCACACCCTTAAGTGGGAGCGAGAAACTATGCCTTCGTAAGGTTTTCACCTCCGCATGGGCTAGGGGACTGCTTCCGGGATACATCCGTACCTATGTCTTCGTGAGGTTTTCACCTCCGCATGGCCATAGGGAAATGTATCCCCCTGAACCGAACTCAGTCCGTATGAGCCTATAATG